>JAYMTT010000008.1:0-62053 GCA_036898025.1 Hypseocharis bilobata
AAGTAGAAAGATTCGCAAGATTAGAAAGATTTTCAACAAAAGCCTCAGAAACTTCATTAGAAAGTCGGATCCTTAAATGACTCGTTTTCTCATGTTCCGCAAGACATATAGAAGAATTTGAAAATGAAAGTGTCGGATTCCGGATTGATAGTGAAAGGCTAAGGTCTTCCCCGACGTAGCAGGTTCGGAACAAAGGTGTATTTCCTAATAGTATAGGACGTAGATAAGTTTCTATAGAGGACTTCCATAGAAAGCCAGAAAAGAGGTGAGACCTGAGCTTAGAAAGAAGAGTGTCCTTGACTTAGACTTTATGAGACTTATTACTTAGCCAAAAGAGTACGGAATACGCTGAGAGTAGGGTTCCAGAATCCTCTAGAGGCTTCAATTCTATGTGTTATTTCGAAACAGGGAGGACAAAGGGAAAAGGTTCAAATACATTTCTTCGGCAGTTCAAATGAATTCTTCGAGATCTGATGTAATATAAACCTTAAGTTAGGCTTCGTGGCTAAGAGAAAGATAGCTAATCCATAAATTCGCGAAAAGTCCTAACTTGCGTTAGATGCATTTAGCTTGGCCCTAGTATAGAGAAAATCCGCTGGCTCACTGCATCCACCATAAGAAGAAGTTTGATAGAATGGATCTTAGCTTAGGACGAGGGGGATGAGCTCTTCTATTTATCTTCGTCTTTCCGGCTTACCTTCTTTTCAGACGAAGGGAGGGAATTAACACTTCCCGGAACAGGGGGACATAAAGATCCATAAGGATATACAAGAGAAAAGAATAGCAAGCAAAGAAGGCCAAATGAACTATAAGGCTAGCTAATTGCCGAGAAAGCAAGTCTGTTAATGGCACCACTTTCTGTCTGCCCTCTCTCTCATCAAAGCACTATAGAACAAATCGAACTATACCGAGAATAGGTTTCAGAGTCGTGAAAGAACCCTTAATAAATTTCATACCACAAGGAGTAGTAGGGCAATAAGAGTCTACTCTAGGTATGATTAAAGCCTTTTGGAGAGGTCAGTAGCTTCATTGATTGAATGATTCTAGATAGCAAAGTTTGATATCCAGGTAAGAGAAGAGTTAGGCTATTAAATGACAATAGGTTTTTTAAGATGTAATTAGATAAGCTTTAAATGATGAGCGGAATCATCAGTCCTTTCTTCGAGGACTGCTTCATTTCTTATTTCTTTAGAGTGATAAGACCTCTATATCTTGGGACTAGGTCTTTACTTACAGTCTCTACCCCTTAGGCTTTCCTATATTGACCCACACTACTTGTATTCAATAGCTCACCGCTCCTATGTTTGGAAGGTGTCAAGATGTTAGGCTTATAAGTAACTAGTAGTTTGATATACTAGTTCCAGAACTCAAAGGTAAGTAGCTAAATAGAGACTATGTGATAGCTTAGGGTAGAAAAGGCTTATCACTGCTTTCTATATGCTTGTGTTAAGGATCTAGAGGAGGTCTCATTTTTCGTTATACAGATAGTATAGGTATAGGATTTTTCCTTTCTCTGTCTTATCTAGGGATAAAGAGAGGGAATAACTGAAGGACTTGTATATCTTCTTACAGTAGAGTTCCTTACTTTCTGGAGTGCTAATACCTTCTCTAACAGAAAGACTCGCTTTAGTCAATCAATCCCTTTCTTTTTCCCTTCCTAGTAGACTGAGTCCCTTCCTTACGTCAGCCTTTCATCCCTTCCCTTTATTTATAGTTAGAAAGTCTAAGCACCATACATAGCAGATGGGAACTGAATCAACTCATATAGTTAGCCCTTCAAGAGTAAGGTGCCCAGGATACAAGAAGTTATTCTTGGTCCTAGGCTTCAAAAGGTGACCAGACATTAGACATTCCATTGAGTGACTAAAAGAGAGCTAGTTCAGTTAAGGGAACAAAGAATACCGAACTATGTCTTATCATTCGTGCTAAAGGTCTTGGGTTAGCTTCCTACTTAGTACTTCTAAGCAAGGGCTATCCATTCCCACTTTCTCCATTAGCTCATTAAGAGAGAGTCCGCCGGGGTGCTAACTAAGCTTTAACCGCAATCTATCTTACCATACTTTACTTCCTATTTCAATAGCATCAGAATTCCTAGTTAAGGATTATAACCCAGAGAGAAGAGTCCGATTGATCCGTTATATCCTCTATCTTTCACTTTCTTTTCTCATTGACCTAATTCCATTGCTTTTAAGTTAACGAGTGGGAATACTAGAGGATTTTCTTTATCAATAACTATGATAAGGAAGAAAGCCATAGTACATATAGCAGCATAGACCAATACAATGCTTGAATTCTTGAGCAATGAAAGGAGACACCTTCTCCAACCCAGTAGACTACATAGATAGTCAACCTGTATGACTATATGACTATGGGCTCTACCTGAGAGAACATCTTGTATCACCTTTCTTTGGAGGTTTCTTTTCTATTCACATAGATCCGAAGGCTGAAGGCAGCTTTGATGCTTTAACATACTGGTGGGAGAGGATATCCTCTTTCAAGTTCTTCGTTTATTAGATCCCTAGCTAAGAGCCATAATGGAATGGAGATGCCTTGCCTAGTCTATAGAGGTACTTGGATGCTCGTGTGTAATAAAGCAGATGCCCTCTTTCAGGAAATCCTAGTTAGAGTTTGGGTATGAAAGAGTAGTTGTATCGATAGTCTAATAGGTCACTTTTCTTAGCAGTCTAATAAAGACTATAGGGAGATTCCGGTATTTGTGCACCATGGGTAAACTCGGACTTTCTAGCTCTTCTTGGACTGGCTTCCTCGGTCTTCATCTCAACTCATCCAAAAGAAAGTCAGATCATTACGAGGGATTTTTTCTTCCGAATCATGCCTCTTACTGGGAGCAAACTCTATTCTACGAGGCCAGTCATCTCCTTCATCCTGGTCTCTTATGGGACTCGACGTTCAAGTACAAGAAGAGTGAACTTTCATTTCAATTTGAGGTAGATAATCGTCTAGGGCTAGAGGAATGCAAAGAATCAAGCAGCCTACAAAGAAGTATGACTCAGAAAGAGACTTCTCGGTTTTGGCCATTTCTATCTGAAGTTAGTGAAGAAAGAGTTTACAGAGGAATAGGGGGATTTCTCTCGTAATCAATTAGTACCTTATAAATTGTGCTTTGATCTGACTTTCGCTAGTCTATTTGAATTTCATTTCAGGCTAAGAAAGGGCAAGGAAAAAATGCTTAAGCTGGAACATCTGGAGCATTGGACCTTGAGTCATCAATCAAATCACGGATTCCGGCTGCAGATGATCCTGGAATGAAGGAAAGAGTCAAGTCGCGCTTCAAAGGATTGAGTCTAATAAAAAGCCTTTATTGTAGTATCGAGATGAAAAAAAGAGTGAAGAGGTAGACAACTTTACGGGTTATTACCTTCATCTTGGAACTTGTAGTATTGGAGAGATTTGAAATCGAACTTCTTTCACCTTAGCTGAGAGTAGAGCAATGAGGAAAAACCTAGTTTTTTTCACGGCTAGGCGGAAGAATGAGAGAAAAGCAAGCTCGCTTCGAAGTCTCTCTAGGGCTGGACTGCAACCAAAGAAGAAAGACTTTCGATTCTTTTTTAGTAGATTAGTAAATCTATGCCTTGCGATTCGTAACTCGTCCTACCGATCTTGATCTTGTCTGATTTCTTTCTCTTGCCCCAGGATAGATAAAGAATAACCTTTCTGATACAGGTCCGAAAATCAAAGCGAAATTCCCGACCCAGACGACAGGAGTCGCTCATTCTTAGTGAAATCACTTCCTTATAGAGCTCTTACTTACTCACAACCTCTTGGTAAGGGTAATAGTCCTGCTTTCTTTGATGAGCCTTGCCACTTGTCTATCTAGAGTTGACAGAGTTTTCGGGTTCTTCTAGGTGAGGTAGAAGACAATCTTTGTACGGATGCGGGGGAATGACCCGCTTAGGCCTATTCACATTCACGATAAAATTCTCTTCCCCATACTCTCTGTAAAGCTTAAAACGAAGTCCAACCTAAAGCAGACAAAGAAGTCATTTCTAAGATCTCCCTTTCCATTCTGGCAGATAATGGCGGTAAGTGGGTTAGGATAGAAAAGAAAGAAGAAATGTATACTAGTTAGGTAGAATAAGTGTTGATAATGGTCTAATTCAGTAGGAATAAAAAGAGCTTATAAGGTCAGGGAGACTACTACTACTCGATCTGTCTGTACTAGGAGGAAGTGGTGTAAATTATAGGTATATCCTTCTTCGAACTTCTTCGAAAGATCTTAGGACTAAGCACTTTTCTCTCTGTGGGGAAGCATGCATAAGAATCCGTATCCGTATGGAACCTATATGTGTCCTCTCTTTCATGTGTCTGACTGACACACTAATGAACAAAAAGGAATAGTTCTTTGCTTTGATTAGTCTTTGGAAAAGGGATATGGGGCGGGTAGGTTTGAAGGATGCTCTGACTTAGAAAGATTCTCTAGTATGCTTTACTCTTTCGTATGATTCGAGTAAGTCGAAAGGAAAAGATGTCAGAAAGGTTTTACTGCGCTATTCAATCGAAAATCTTGCAGAAGTTGTCAATAGTCCAGGAATGGAAATTGAGTTCCGAAAGATTATTCTTGAGCGACTTGTCTTCGATTTTTCTATTCTTCTATCTTTCGATAAGAGGTACAACAGGCTAAAATGTAAGATGAGAGTGGAGCTTCTTTTTTTTTTATTGAAAGGCAACTCTTCAGTCTGTCTGCTTTCCATCTAGGAAATAGAGAAAGAAGACTGATATAGAAAGTTTTGAAGCATTGATAAGAAAGATTCGTAGTGAAGAGTGGAAAAACCTTCTTGCTTGTTAAACATGCAGCATCCTGGCATGTTCGTCCTGTCACGTCCTGGATTATCAGGTAAATCCTGGGGTAACTCTTTCGATTGTTTCGACCTCTTCCTTAGTACTAAATAGAGAGAGGAAAGAAAGAGATATCTTTCGACTTACCTTATTTGTTTTGTTTGGTATTTACTGGGATGAGATTCAATAATAAATGTTCCGAAATCAGTTCTATCATCAGAGACTCTTTCTTCCTTTTCTATCTTTTTTATTGCTTAGTCAATCACACTTTGACTCTGCCAAGAATTTGAAGAACCTATTCTCTGCTATTTGTACGAATTAACTTACTGATTTTCGAGGGCGTTCAAGGAACCTTGCTTCTAGAAATTCTAGGCTAGTCCGAAATGCTACAGTGAAAGCACTTCTATCTAAAGCAAAAGCTTCAGTGATATCATCTTATTCAGCGAAGACCCCATTCATTCAATTCAAGGCGTGGCAGAGACCTTATCCTTACATTATTTCGGGGTAGACTCAAGGAGGAGATAGCATTCAAAATGTTCCCGACTCGTAAGGCTGCTCAAAGAGTTATGGATTCAGCCGAAGTCCTCCTTCTCCGTAGTGAATTTAAGGAATTCCCAGGTTCATGAGGATGGCTAGCAGTGCTATATAGATAGTTCTCAGATTGCAAAGGTTCTTTCCAGTGGATTAGGAGCTCTTAGAAAGAAAAAGAATTCCCTTTCGTTTTCGTCCACAAAGACGCTTGAATTACAGGGATTACGAGATCAAGCACATATTTGTGAGTAAGTTTTCGGGATCTGTCTTCTCCAATTTTGAGTCTATCCTTGGAAGCTCTAGATTCAAAGATAGAGAGGAAATAAGGGAAAGGATGATGTCCAGCAAAGGAATCCATAGATCAGAGACAGAAGGAACCTAGGACTATGAAATTGGTAAAGTCTCAGCTTCCTATCTCTATCTATTAGGACGACTGTGGACTCGGTAGTGCCGGTTATGATTCACAGCTTTTTCCACACAAACAGAAAGAAAGGCTAGGAACAATAAGAAATCCTTGGTTTACACACACAGGGTATTCAATTCCGGATACTATTGGATTGGTAACCTTACTCCCCTGGTATCGTCCGCTCGACCTTTCTGCGTAAAGTAGTTCTAAAAGCATTCCAATGACCCTTAAGCTATACTTTCTAAGGTTGGTTCAAGGATTCCTTGCTTGAGGTATACTATGAAATTCCTATTCAAGTCTAGTAAGGTTATCCTAGATAACTAAATCTTACTATTTCCTTGCTATGAAAGATCTTGTTCTAACTTGGAAGATGGAAAAGCAGCCAGGTCTTTCTGGTATGAAGACTAGGATTCACTGATGCTGTTGTTCACGAATCCTTTTCTAGTGGACTTGGCTAGACTAATTGCAGAGGATAAGTCGGCAGAGATTGCAACGTGGAATCCGGAGTGAAGACTTAAGCATTCAGTTCCCTTTCAACCGGTAATGCCGTATGCTAACACCCCCTCACGAGATGGAAAATGGTTTAAAGTCAAAAAATCAAGCAGGAAAGTCATCAGTCCCCCCGCTTCTCTTCCATGCCAGTGGGGTTAAAAGTGTAGCCTGTCTGGGCTAAGTCCCAATAGCAAGGTCAACCAAAGCAAGTTACCCAAGCCAACAACAACAAGGAAGGAAAGGCTACTGCCTTGGCTTCAAAGTAAAAGCAGTGAAAGCAAGTCAAGCAGTGCCAGATGCTGATGAAATAGCGGCTTAAACGGATCCATCTAACATCAATAACTCGACCCATACCGCCTATAGGTACTTTTAGACAAGTTTCTTTTGAGGTGGATACTTGGAATGCCAAGTATAGCTAGTAAGAATCTATCTTCCGGGGCATACGACGCCATTTGGGGCGTTAATTTCCAACTAAGATATCGCCCGTCTCTACCCAAGATCCCAGGATCACAATTCCATTTTTGTCGAAATTTCGGAGTCACTTCTAGGTGTGGAATTGAATTAGTGATTCTTTCGTTTCTCACATGAGTCTGAATTTCATAAGTCAGTTATGTGATATGTGAAAAAAGTCTAAATATCTTCATAGACCAGACGCTCACTAATGAGTACAGCATCTTCATAATTGTAACCTTCCCCAGGGCATATAAGCTACTAATATGTTCTTTCCCCAAGCGAGTTCGCCGCCAACTGTAGCACGCTGTCGCTGTCCCTCTTTAACGCATCTGAACATGAACAAGCTCTTTCTCTCAAACCTCATAAGGTTTTGATTGACCCGTAGACATAGAAAATGGAGGCTTTTAGCACCGTTCGATGAATCAACCTTGGCATTCAAAAAGTGAGTCCACGAATGGATGGGGGAGCCCCTCACAGCATGGAATGTTATTTAGTATTTATTCTCCTCACCAGTCTAACAAAGAACGGATGCCACTTGCCCTGAACAGCTAACTGTAATTTCTTTTTACCGATGCTTCTAAAAAAGGGGCAGCCATGTGGCGACATGCGGACTAAACACTGACTACTACGAGTCGTTTATATATGATTTTTTCTGATATACTTCTATCTATTGAGAGAGTCCACCCCTGTGCTGTGGTATGGATTCTCGATCTTGAAATCGACTAGAAGCAGCTAGCCATAAGGCGGAGTAGTCTAAATTATACATGCTTATGAGACTTGGGGCAAAGTAAAGAGTAGGACTTGAAGGCGAGTAATGAGAAAAGATCTGACGAGCGGCGAAGCCAGCGAATGAGAAGCCGATATGCGACACCCTTTCTTTAACAAGAAAAGGTCTTTCTTAACCAAGTTGATTGCACAGGATTAAGTAAGCCTCTTGGAGTCACAAGCAAGTACTTCTTTTTACTTTCTATAGCAGCAAAGCGTTCACATCTGGTCAGTCTTTTCGATAACTTTTACTGTTTAGGAGGATATTGGGATCCCCCAACTCTTTCTTTATGGAATCTTGACTCGCCCTTTTGGCTCTAGTAGCTTTGGCCGGACCACCTTCAATAGTTGGTCTGGATGATCAATTATAGGTAATCCGTTTACCATCTTCTTCTCTTCAAGCGCCTCACAAGTTGAAAAGTATCAAATGCCGTAGCCAAGACGTATCCTTCACACAAGCATTGAAAGACTTGAACAATATCGGTTTGTAGATTCAGCAAAAACATTCTGTTGGTAGACATTGACACTTTAGTGATCAAATTCTTTATTCTATGCCCACCATCTTTTAAACGAATTCAAATCGTACCTTTTCCTTTGATTGGAACTACTGATTCATCAAGCTCCAAGAACTTTTTTGTCGTGCCTCCAAGTACCACAGAGATTTCTCCTTTGAGCGCCGGCAATAAAGTGGGCTTACCAAGATTGGCTCTCTCTTCGAAATCATCAGTAACATTTTCTTATTCTGAAGCATAATGACCATACTTATGACAACTCAAAGATTTTTAAGCAGACTTGTCTCATACCTTCTCCTATTTTGCCATGGATTACTTCCTCTTCCTTGGCCACGACCATGTCCACGTCCTCGGTTTGTTCTACCTCTTTCTTGCCCTATAAAGCCCCGGCTTTTCAACTTTTCTCATTGGCTAGCTTTACTTTGAGGTGAGGTACTTCTATTTGTCTTCCTGCCTTGGCAAAGACCCCTTCCTCCTGGCCTGATGACTTGAAACTGAGGATTTGAAATAGATAGAAAGGAGTTTAATCTAAGCAAGCGTAGTGTAGGAAGAAAGAATTTCCGTAGAAGCTGGGGCTGAGAAGCCTTAGGCTGAGCCGATTAGAGTATGACATCAGGAAAAAAGCTTAGAGGCAATTCTAGATCTTCTCACAAGAATAGCTCAAGTTGAATCAGTGGAGTTTGGTGTTATCATAAGATAAAGAAGAAGATAGACCACGTGCCAGCCTTAAGTTGAGCTCAAGGCTCAGGCCTTGTTATTTATTATTAATTAATTATATATAAGTGAGTCTAGCCTTTTCACGACTAAGTCGGAAAGAAGAATAAGGGCAGACTCCATCAATAACAATAAAGGGGTGGACCGGAAAGATACGATCCACGAATATAAGGATTTCCACGTCCCAGGTAGCGCTCAGAAGGCTGTGAAGGAAAGCGTTTCAATTCTTTCGGAGTAAATACCCGCTCAGGGGAAAGGCGAAAGAATGCCCACGCATATCCCATGACCTTTAGGGATAAATAACCCATATAGGGTTGACCTGGGATAAAGATTATCCCGGCTGAACCTCCCTCACAAATCCCATGTGCCGGTCTATCATACTACCATAGGCTATGAACCAGTTAAAGTTAATAAAGGGTATCACCCCATGGTCTCAAGTGCTATGATAGGGGGATCGAAAAGATCTCGGGTAAGGCAGTGGGGAGGTTGTTTTACTACGATATAGTAGCTATTAATCACTACAAAACGAAGTTCTTTTCTTTATGGAATATATTTTGACAGCGGCACACTCCCCCTTGACTCGAGATTCCATTTTGAATGTTTATTTCTCCCCGAGCTGCGGAACTAACTAGTTTATTATCATGTAGAATGAGCCACTTTATTTACTATGTGCGTTAGGGGGCCCACCCGGAATGTTACTGTGCGTAAGATATCTATTAAAGGTTGCCACTCGTATTCAACTATATCTATATATCTAAAGACTAAAGATATCTTAGATCATTTTTGGGATATTTTTGATAAGCGGCTCATCTCAAAATGGAAGAAATCCACTTCTGAACCCTCTCTGCGGGAGCACGATATCATAATGATATTCCTACTGACTAAATAGAAAGTTTGCCACTAGGGGGCCTGATTATTCATTATTCAAAGTATGATCCTAATTCAATTCAAATAATGTTCGAGTATGGAGGATTTACAATCGAATATTGAAGTTCTGACCATATCTTTAACTGATGTTAACACCACATATAAATGCGCTCCTCGCCCCTTAATTTTGAAATCTTTTTAAAGATAAAGTCTCAGCCAAGCAGTATATTCTACAAAAAAAGAGCTCTCTGATACTGAGATAGATTACATTCGTATGTTAGGGACATATACATTAGAAGCAGTGATGCTACATGTTTTGTGGGTAGTGTCTTCAATTGTCTTACTGATTATCCCGTGGTCAAAATGTCAACTTTGGTAGACCAGCTTGAATCCTCTGTTCGATTCCAGTTTAAGTGGTTGGTGCCGGGGGGAGCCCCGACTCCCGTCTTTGATAATAAGCACCATTTCGGAAGCTATTTAGCATCATTTTTCTTTTTTTTAATGGAAAGGGCTCTTTTCTCTATATATAACCCCGATGCCGAAGATGGAAAAGGGGCGAATCAAAAATTTTGTTTTACGAGATTAATAAGTTGATTAGGACAAAGGATGGGAAGCGTGTTCCACGCACTAACATGTATGTGGCCTGTAACTTTGAAATGACTCTTCTTCCCATTAAAATGAATCTACCAATGTGGTATGTAAGCCTAAGGATTGGAGGGCTGATGGTGATAGACGTCCTTCTTATATAGGAAGATCTATATGGAGAGTACAAAACTAAGCGCAGATTTCTATTAGAAGACTCCCCCGTTAACATCCCATGTAAAAGCAAATCTCTCTATTTTTATTGGAAACTAGATGGGGCGAGCTGTGTGAGATAATGAGCCAGCTGCACTGCAGTCCGACAGTGAAGCATTGAACTACATTTTGACGAATTATGATCTACTAGTGAAATATGGTCTACTTGTGCCATAATATCTCGCTCTCGCCTCGACCCCTCTCCCTCTCGCTATCGCCCAATTGAATGAATTATACTACAATGAGGATTTAGTCAATAGAAAAACCATTCGATATGATGACCGTCGTCTAGAGTTATTCAAGCGCATGGCATGCAGCGCGCTCGTCATGATGACTTCATATTCAAACTAGCAGCCGCTTATGAGGGGTAGACAATTGACTTCCCTGCCTTTCTGGACTTCCGTGGGAGAATTGACCGCTCTGGAGTCTGACATTTTCATGAAGGGGATTAAGCGCGAAGTCTAATACTCTTTTCACAAAATGATGTACAAAACATTTCAACCAATGATAAGTCTTGGTGGGCATTTGCTGCGGCGGACTTTCATTATATTATAGGAAGTTCTAGGATTATCCTGAGGCCGTTAACTGGTATCCTTCTCAGCAGATGAATGTCTTTCATTCAGATCCTGAAAGGAAAGGTTAATCTCGTTTGCTGCTGCCGGGAAGGACCCTTTTCAGTTCCTGAGTAAAGTTCTGTGTTTAGAAAATATGGTAACTGATCCAGGAAAAGTCCCTATCACTCAAAACGCCTCTCTCTGCTAGTGCTTATCAGCTCGTGAGTTACCTCTTGTTGGATTCAGAACTAGCTAGACAGACTAATCTCATCCCTTCCAATGACTTCAAGATCAAGGATGTATACACCTTCTTTCGAAACGAGCTTCTGGCTTATTTGCCTTCCAAATTAGAACAAAAATCGTTTGTGATGGTCTCAATCGCAAACTAATGAAGTCCCTTTACTTTACATGCCGTTGATATATGGTAATCCTACATTCGCTATGTCATGTGATATAGTTCAACATAGTTCTTCAACTATAGGTAGATAGGATGGCTATAATTTCTGGTTGGAAAGATTCCCTAATATAAGCAATCTTATGAACTGAAATCAGCAGCTTGGGTTACTTCAGCATCAGATCGACCCGTTTGTTATTGTATACCACTATTTCGAACTATACAAGATTATATGAAGATTAAGTTCAAGCAGGAAAAAGGTTTATGACAAATATCAAAAAAGGGGTCAGGTAACACTACGAGTGCCTACTCAAAAACGGTCTACTTTCACAACACAACTTTGAACGATTCGATGGTATTATCCTAATGAAACATTTAGCAACTTCTCATGGCGATAAGTACACGATCAAGCCCCTTTTGAGGAACCATAAGCTATATATGAGTTATCAGTCTATCTTGGTAATAAGCTGCTATTCTGTCTAATAGACTCCTTGACACTGCTCCGGGGCAGTCTTGCTGACTTAGCGCAAAAAATCTCTGTCCTAAATTAGGAAAGAAAGGCTTTATCCCACATGAGAAAGTGCAAGTGTCGAATCTGAGCCTACTCAGAGATGAATTATATCTTACATGAAAGAGGATATTAGTTTGTTAGGCGGTGTGATGCAGAAAGCTCAATCCCATCTCCTTCCTTCATTTCACAAGCTTGTAACAACAAACCCCTCTCCCTCACCCTAAGGTAAAGGGCTATATAAAATACAGAAGCATATAGATACCCTACCTTAATGAAAATGAAAAAAAGTCTCTGAATGGATGAAAGGAATCCCTGTTTACTATACTATATATTAAAGAAAATCGTAAGTAGCATAGCGAAAACAAAAGGTAAGCGGATGCCTGGAACATCAGGATAAAACAACCCTTTAGTGTAATCTTTTACTTTACACGTAACTTAGATAGTTAGCTAAGTACATCTGATCCTATGCTCTTTCCTCGAAATCGGTCATAGAGCGTATTTATCTACTTTCTTTGCGATGATTAGAATGATCTTATTAATGCTAAAGAAAGAGAAAGTTGGACCCATTTCTTCTTATCTCCCTTCCTTATACATTTTCCTATGAAAGGAGGGAATGATCCGAGGATAAGCAGATCCCGGTGGTATTGAGGAGGGAGACGGATACAGACAGGAAGTAGCGATGACTCTTTCTTATCACCACCGTACGCGCCTGTTGAAGACAAAATGAACATTGTGTTTTTTTTTTAAGAGAAAGGGCAATGAAGCATTCCGTACTACCCGTAAAAATCTTAGTACATCCCATACGAAGAACTCGATAGCAATTGATCCTTAGTCAAACCTATACGTGACGTGAGGATAGGGAGAATCCTTTTAAAGATGCCCCTAAAACCTCTATATAACTTTCTTTATATGCCACCGAATAGGACGCGAATCAAAGAGTGGAATAGTCGTTCCATGATCAACCTTGTTACCGCGGGGATCGGTATGATCCTCTCCTGGCTAGAGAACTCACTTGGCCTATAACCTCTCCTCTTGCTTGCCTTAGATTAGAGCTGCAATTGGCTAAAAAGAAATTCCAACTAAAGAACCCATCTGATATCAAAGCGACTATGGAAAGGATCCCGTATTGACTCCTATCTACCGCTATAGTTAGGTAGCATAAATAAGAAAAGCGAAGGTGAGCCCCAATTCAATTCAAACTCGGAGAAGTGATTCTTCAAGAGCGGGTGTCAGGTCCTAACCCTTCCCTTTCTCGCCACAAGGAACTCTTCTATCTTCTATAACATCGCTTAAATCCCCAGAGTCATATCTGGAAAAAAGGGTTTAAGCTGCTATTCCAATTGTAAGACCATTTGTAAGACCATCTCTGGTTGATTTCTCAATAAAGCTCCACATTGGAAAAATCCCTAATAATGGAGAAAAAGCCTTTCAAAAATATCAATATATTCCTTTGAATAAATGATAGGGCTTGTGTGGAAGTGAATGTCTTTCTGGCAGTAAACTAAAATCCTAGTATACAACTGAGATCTTTTATGGTTCTATTAATATATATTTCTTCCCTGGGAATTCTCTTTGGAATTGCTTTCCAGTCATTTCTTTCTGGAAAAAGCGTGAGAGTTCCATTCCCAGTAATTTATCCTATTTTTCTTTTTTTTTTCTATTTAGTCCATTCCGCGGTAATTGCAGCATTCAAGCCAGTAAGTGCATCCCTTTCACTTGAAGTTACCATTTCTGTCGGTCTGCTAGCTGGATCAAAAAGATTAAAGGCAAGTCCCCTACTTACTTAAAGCTTCTAGAAGTGACATTCTAGGCAGTTATCTTACCGGCAGTGTTCTACAGTTAAAATGACACTTTTTTCCCTGAAAACGATCGATTTCTTTTCCTGTTTTGCTATCCATATGTTCTCTATTCTCTCCTTGAGCTACCGATCTGACAGCGTATTCGCCAAGAGAGGCGCGAGAGCAGAAGCTGGAGGAATGCCAATGCCATTGCCTTTTCTCGTTATTTCTTCCGGCAAGAATATAGACATCCACAGAAAAGACTCTAAAAGATCTCAAAGAAATTGATCATGGATGATGGATTCCAACTTATTCAGTTGAATGAGGAATAGTTCTACACGACAAATTGAGATCAATCATAAAGAGATTCTCCACTTTACCCCAACCAAGACCGATCCCCGAATAAACCTCTAAACTATCATTCACTGGATAGGGAATCGCGATTCCCGCTAAGACGGAATATGAGTCAATTTGATACTGCACTAATTGGAATAGTGCCATAACATAAGAACCAGCTCATCCCGAGGTGGAATTTGAAGACCGGGATTATGCCCCCACTGGTTTGCTATCGGAGAAAAGCTAGCCCGAGCTGAATCATCTTTAGGACAGAAAACGATTTGTAAGGCTAAGGATGAAAAGCAAAAGAAAATGAACCTTAAAATACCTCTTTATTGAAGACACTTCCACTGGATCTTAAATCTTAAAGAGAAGAAATGAAAGAGGGCGGGGATAGAAGCCCCAAGAGAATTTCCCCTGACTTTCCTTGTTAGCTTTCCCAGCTATCGAGTAGTGCTTTAGAAAGTCTCCCTCCTTAAGTCTATGATAGTGATAGGAGTTCGCCATATCAAGGTCAGGTAAAAAAGAAAAAAAGGGCTCCAACTGGAACAGGCACTCAAACTAGAACTCCAACCCTTTTTCTGCAAGATGGAAAGGGTTGCCGCTAAGGCCTTACCTTAGGATTCTTAAACACTTGAAAAGAAACAACTTGCTGTCTAAACCCTTACCTAAATTAAGAGCGTAACAAGGGGATGGGATGGATGTAGGATAGGCTGTAACATAATTGCCTGCAAATAGAGAGAATGTTAGAAAGAAAATTGTCTTAGAAGGGCCTAAGGCTTAGCTTAAAACTCCCATGTAAACCATTATTACTATGGAACCTATAGCGGGACTTATAGTAATACAACTAACAACTACTATCACTAGATGTATGCCCTTAGACTCGAGATGGCTCGCATAGATCACCCCCCAAACAAAAAAGGGAGACGGTGCCCCGGAGTCCTAGTTCAGACAAGCTAAAATGAGCGCTAGAAAGGACCTCTCACCCCGCTTTGCCTTCAATACTTCTTCTTTCAATATTCCTCTAATGGAACTCAAACTCATAAGCCAGTATAAGTGCGTGACAGCAGACTTCTTAAAATAGGGTTTTTTTTACAGCGTGTGATGAATGTAGATTGGTTGATAAGAAACGATCTAAAGCTCAGCCAGAAAAGCTTTCTTTCTCTGCGCATACCCAAAATGACAAGCAGCAAGTGGGAGATCATGACAAAGACAAAGTACCTCACCCGATTCGTCTAGAAAAGACAGAAACTCTCATCGCTCATTATTATAATATGGGAATTAGAAATCAGCTATAAGGCCATTTCAAGTAAGTCGTCAATTTGAGACTACAGTCCTAGCCATGTATGAAACACCTAAAGCCAAGCCATTCCGCTATCCGCTGCAAAGATCGTCAAGACGCGGGCTCGGCTCCCTATCCCTAAAAGGGATAAGATAAAGAAAAGACCCCAGGTCGTACCCAATAATCAAAAGGAAGGAGGAGATAAAGCAGCAGGCAAAGTTGTCCTGATGACGCAGGGTTCCTGTATATCATATACCATCATCTCTTCCAAAGAAGGCATGTCAGCGGGTGAACTGGGACCCAGGTGAAGATCTAAAGTGCGAGCGGACATATCTATCTTAGATAGGCCAAAAGCACCCAAATGTTTGGAATGGGGACTGAAACTTCCCCTTTCTTCCTATTTCTATTTTGAAAGCTGAAACGCAATTCCTCCAATTGTGAAAGACTCCACAAAAGGATTTGACCACTCATTCTAGTTGCTATGTACACTGGGGCTAGTACATAAACTCGTGTACGCTTCAAGAGATAAAACGACGAAACATAAAAGCAAAGTAGGTACGTAGTGAGCCGGTAGTTTGATCATCAGTCAAATGGATTCATCATTAGACGAGCTAATATATGAAACACTTTTCTAGGAATTATGGTGTACTTTCTGCTTTAAAGCACCTGGAAGGTGTGACTGACTCCTCCTTAATAGGAGCTTCCAGTAAGAGACATTGATCATCTTCGTCTTTTGCAGTAAGTATGGCTCTTAGCCCCTACCCCCTTTAACAGATCTGATCTTTAACCTACATTCTATTAAATCTCAGGTACCTACCTGTCTATGTTACCATCACTTGTTGCTTCAGAATGTACTAAATCGTCAATACTTGAGGACTTTACTTGAATTCAATATCTATATTGTATAGATAAACTCGCAGCCCTACTATCCTACTATTGATGCTTCATCTGCCACTCTTCAATAAGCATGTGACTGAATCTTGGAATTCATTTAGAACCTACTGTAAGTTGTGTTTTTTCTTATGTCAAAAGACTGCCTAGTTAGTTTGGGGTCTTTTTTCTGGCTTTCTTCCTTACTTATGGTATTTTGCTCCCCCCCATCAGTCCCTTAATATATAATTTATAAAATGAATCCACTACTGGAAAGGCAGGAGGGTTGAGTCTCAGGAAACGTTTAGGCCGGGTTAGAAGCATTAACTTTCTGTCTATTGGCCCGTTTGAGGAGGTTAACGACTACAATGAGTGAGTAGCCCCCGCTAGGAGGAGAATCTGAGCTGCTTTCCCTCGTGGTTGAATTCGTGCTTTCATGCCTGATTGGAGCTCATTGGCTCAGCAGGAGAATCGAGAAGCTTGACTTACAGAGCGAGGGGAGGGTCTTATCTATTTATCTGCTCTGCATTTAGTCGTGATCCTTAGGCTTAACTCATTAAGTTTGTGTGCCGGGGATGGATAATGGATAGCAGGCAGAAAGACTGAGCTTAGGTGCATCAAGCTCGTAGCATCTGAGAATATTACTTTTAGCATCTGAGAATATTACTTTTAGCATCTGAGAATATTACTTTCCTGAAAGCTTAGTAAGGAGATTCAGCCTTTGCCATGTATTGCATTTTATCTTAGTTATCGCCCCATGAATTCTTCAAAGTAGGCTATCTCCGACAAATCCGATCCGATGATCCCAGATCACACAAGGTGCGAAGCCTTGACTAATTCTGTAACATTGTGGCGTAGCGGATTTACTATTGGGATAACTTTAAGGGCTAAGACGATTACTTAGGGTTACTACAAGTGCTGTGATGAGATCTTTATTTCGGCTTGGTCGATCAAAGATACAGAGGAGACTCTGTCTTTGTTAAGACAGATTTGCCAATTCTGTTAGGAATCGATCTAGACTAGTTGCCATAAATAGCTCAAGAGACTCGGATTAGTTCAAACGCTCGGTACCAAGGGCCTAGCTGCTATTTCACCGGGAGCTAGGGCTATTTTCCACTAATAATTAATAAGAATCTCCTGACCCAGGAGATTGTCTAAATGGTAATAAGGAAGTGGCAGCAGTCCTATCAAGAGAAAGAAGTGCTTCTCTCTTTTCCCGAGTCACGAAAGCAAGCAAGAGTCCAATCCCTGATGTTCAGCCCGGTCAAAGGCAATGAATGGGGAATTAGACAAGTTATCCGACAGGAGCACTGTACCCTCGGAAAGATCAAGCTCTGCGGAAGTGATCTCACCACGAAATGGAGAAGAGAGAACCTAACCCTAGTGCTACCTTTCTCCTGCAACGGAGAAATCTTAAAAGCCTCTGGCTATAGTTGTATATAGAATGGCGTACCTGGCAAAAGCCATAATAGGGGGTGGTCGCTTACAAATTTGCTTAACTAATGTAGGTCGCCCCCAATTAATGCTTTCACGCTGTGGTCTACCCCGTCTTACTTGTAATTAGGCTTGCGATAGGAGCTCCCGGACGCATAAAGTAAAGGCATCCATATCGGCTTGCGCTCTTCTTTGACTTGAAGCGGCATGACAGAGTTACTTAGCTCGACGTTAGGAGATTCAAGTGGAACCTGTAACCTTAGACAGGCAGGGAAACCGGCCTTTTTTTTTGGTAGAATGTACTGAGTCCGCTTTCTTTTCGCAGGTTTGGGGGAGTTGGGCTAGCGAGCTGATGGACATAGATAAGATCCGAGATCGGCTGGCGCCCGAGCCTGTTACTTACGGAGTAGCTCATTTCATCACTGGCTTTTGGAGGCCTCTTGTGCTTTGCCAGAGGCAGTTCCGTAGTCGTAGTTCATTCGAGGAAAGTCTCTATTTAGGGAAAACAGTAATGAACCTGGAACATTAATTCCAAGATTTTCAGTGAAGAAGTGGTTCATAAATGAACAAATATTTAGTGTCATACTCCAAAAAATTCTATCTACATATGTCATTGTTGTGAGATTCAGCAGGCCGAGGGGCGAAAGCCTATTCACTGACGATCGGCACTGCTTTATTGAGATCGGAATTAGGCCTACGAGAGGCAACAAGAAGCCACTAAAAAAAAGCAAACGAAGCGAATACCACCACGAGCTTTCCATTCTGGTTCGTTTCGTATTCTTCTGGTAAGAACCGAGATCGAAGGCTTCTTTCCTTAGACTGCCTGCTCCTATTCCACGACATTCATTACAGATGGAACTACGCTACGACGTGCATTGAGACTTTCAATTGCTTATTCAGAGAAGGGTTCGCCTAAGAGCGGGGATTCTGCTTAAGAAAGAGAAAGAGGCCCATTCACAAGCATAATCGTAGATAGAGCGAGCTACCCGTCTTTGATATCTTTCAATATATAATGAAGGATATCCCCTTTCTTCACCGCGGATTCTCGCCTAAATAAATCGAAATAAGACTTTAGAGAAATGCTCACGGTTCGAGTTTGAAAGAAAAGAAGTTCCAATTCAAGGTTGTGCGCCCGTATCCGTCTCCATCCGTGCTGTCAAAGGCACGACTCAAATGCTTTCTTCTATTATCTGGTAATTTCTTACTTTCAAGAAGACAAGGTTGCGAAGCAAAAACCTACCTAGTCCTTGTTATTTCGGTCGGTGAGCCCGTATCCGTTGTAGTAGCCCAAAGCAGTCAAGACATCGAGTAGCCCCCATAGATCGGATAGAGTTGAGGATTTAGGAAAGAATCGTGAGAGCTTAGGGAAGCCCAGAGAGATCTAGGCTAGGATCAAATCAGATAGATCCGAGTGCGAATGCAACATTAGGAAAGAGGACCGTAAGGAACCCCAACAGAAACAGGAATTCCAATAAAGACAATCTTTTAAAAGTTCTTTGATGTTTAGAATCCATGCAGGGCGCTAGAAAGAGTATAGACAAGCTTACCTATAGAAGGCAGGGTGGGCTATTAATGGGATAGGGCAGTAAACCTAGCTAGGCAAGGTATTCATCACAGGCCGAAAGCGAAGTAGAAGAGTGATTGGTACAGTTCACAAAATTGATTTGATAAGGACAGGACTCGAGCTAAGAAAGGCATTTGTGAACGGGGAAATCAAATGCCCTTGAACCAGGGTGATACGACGTATCTCAGTTAAAGGTATAATGTAATATTTCTTGTTTTGTTTGGGTTGAGCTAAGATCCACCCCATCCATTTCTTTCCTGAAAGCTCCAGTAGCCCGCCCGCGGGAGAATCACTTTGTCTTTGCGCGGTGAAACTCTTCTTGACATCTTCTTCCTTGTCCTCCGTCTTCCACTTATTATCAACTCCAATCCTCGAGGGAAATGAAAGATCGTCTAGGCCAAGCGGGAATCCCTACCCCTAATATGAATTGGAGTTTGCTGAAGCTTCGTCCAGTCCCGAGCTGGGAAGTTTTCTAGGGAGTGATTCGATTCTCTACCTCTTTTCATGCGCGAGCACTAGTCTCTTTCTTATTATCAATGCTTGAACTATCACTCTTTAGTCAGATAATACCTCAGTCTGGCAGGGCTTCTTAGCAAGCCTGGGAATACGGGTTCAGTAGGGAGTTCAATCAAAACAAAAAAAGGATTCTAATCACCGTATTTTAGAAATGAGCAAGGGATAGTAGCGAACTCTAGCTCGGGGCAGTCGCTCAAGGGGTCACTCCCTAAAAGAAAGGAAAGGATAGAAACAATTACCGACCTACGATTGGCTTTCGAAAGCTCTTCTTTCGTTCCCCAGCATAGATATAGATCAGATGGGGAAGTCTGAATTTCTACATTTCTAGGATTCTCTTTGGTTGCACGCCTTAGCTTAGTTCTTCCTGCCATGCCAATTTGCTTGAAAACCCAAGAAAGAGTCTCGTATCGACCGACCAATAAATTACTTATTTTAACAAAAAGAAACCCACACACACAAGGCAACACAAGGTGGCAATAGCCAATTTTGAAGCCAAACAAGATGATGGAATGCCTAAAAGGAAGCTTTTCTTGATGGTAATCGGTTGGCAACTTACAGGGTTCAAGGATGCTCCTTTGGACACTTGCCTTCACGACTCTTCTCTTGCATACCCTCAAGGTAGATGCTAAGCATTTATGGGCTTCCAAAAAGGAAACATCAAAAGTTGAGCCCAATCATACTGGGCCTTGGGGACCTAAAGCCCAATTATACAAGTTTTTACAAAACTGCCACTTTGCTACATACATAGGTAACGACTCCTACGACCTAGACGCTACATGGACACTAAGACAGGAGTCGGTGAAGTGACTCTATGCCCTCCGCTTCGACTTCAAATGTGAGAGTAGAATCTGTTGTTTGCAAATAAGGAAGGAAGTGAAAAGTGAATCACTAACGGGGATAAAAGGTGTAATTAAGACCTTTTCTTCAGGAAGCGATCTTCCCTCAGCCGTTTAGGTTATGGGGCGAGCCATTGCATTAATCGAGGGCTTTCCGTCTGCACGTGTGTTTTTACTTTTTTACTTCTGTAGGCCCAGTTCGGCTATGTATGTCCAAGCACACAAGCAACGAAGTCGGGGGTCTGGTAATCTTTCCTCCGAAAGCAAAGCGCTATGCCGGGATCGGGTAAGAAAAAGTATAGCGCGCAGAGCATCAAAGTCTTGGCTTGATTAAGGCCTTGTGGCACTGCCCCTTCAGGTATACCCCATACATATAGTAAGCTTTCACTTCAACAAAGATAGAAAGTAAAGTCGTTTATCTATTTTCAGCGTGATGCAGAAACATGAATCCAATCTTATCTCTCCGGAAGAAGGTTGACCATCTTCCTTGATTCGGAAAGTTTCAGAACGGATGCATCTCAAGCTCTCGTTTTCAGAGCAGATGTACGATAAATTTCATTAAACTGCTATGCTGATATCTATCTATCAGTAAGGGGCTGACCTTACCACAACAAGCAATGAATGAACACAGAAAAGAGTGGGAATATGCTCCTAGACAAGATAGACTTTTCCCCACCTCTGAAACTTTCAACTCATCCTATGGCTATGCTTATGCGAGAGAAGTTTTTTACATACAATCATGAAAGACTATTTCGAGATGGAAGCAAATACAACCAATAAAATCACAGACTCAGTAACTCTCAAGGCAAGGTAGCCCAACTTCTTTCGCACTGCTTTCACAGCCCAAGAGAGAGCTCAGCGAGGCGTATCATCTAAAGTAGGACTTTCATGCTAATTTGAATATAGAATTGACAAGGCCTCTGTCTAAGCAGAAAAATCGAAAATCTTCCCATCTTGAAGGGGTACCACGAGAGGCTTCAAACTATTCAATAGAAGTACTAAGTAGAAAAGAATCGTCATTTTCCATCCACGAATGTTAATGCTTCGATATCAATGAATTTGGGGACATTGCCCAGTTCTTATAACACATCTATGAGACCAACAAGAAGAACTTCATCTGGGACAGAAGCTGGAATTGGATCGATGAGTACCCTTCTTTTGTCGATGCGACCTCGCCGTAGACGGAGAATGAATTAGCAACCGATCCAAACCTTCTTTCCTCCCTTGCCAACTGCCCTTGAGAAAGGGGATTCCCCTGATTCGACTGAGATCTCGATCTCTTCTTTCTTCGAATGTGCCTGCGTCTGTTTATGTCCTTTTGGATTGGATAGAAATTCGTTCGGAACAATCGGCTTGGGGGATTCTTGCTTAGGCGTCTGCCGATGCAGATGGAAATTCGTTAGAGGGACCGGTTGCATTTTTGCAATTGATGAAGCATAGTGAGTACAGTGTGGTAGTGGTAGAACAGCTGAAGAAGACTCCATCTTTGTTGTCATTAATCCTGAGCTCTGAGCCTCACCGTAAGGCCCCTAAATTATTTCATTGTATTATTTATCCTCATAAAATCGTAGCGTAGCAACACTTTCTTATTATAGCTTAAATAATTCATTTAGTAAGCTAGTTGATTTCGAAAGCAGCGGGCCTTGTGCGCTCTCCTTTTTTGACAGTTCTTCCAATAGTAAATGAGCTGGAAGAGATTTAGGAAGTCTTTTCCATAATGGAAAGTCCTTTGACTTGGCTACGCCACACCAATCCTCTTCTTCCCATCGAGAAAGAAAAGTTTACAGCACCGATTCGAGCTAATAAGAGAAGTTCACTACTACCTAGTACTAGTCCTTCCTCCAATTGATTAAATTGGATTCAAGAGAAGGGCTTCTTCCTCCAACAACAGGGCAAATGCCGACTCTGATTTTACCTTTGCTTGACTTTCCTTTGCAAAAAGGAAATCCCACGTATGAAGCACCCGGTTTACGTACGAATCAATTAAATAAGCCAAGCCAAAGGCTTTTTTTCATAAGCATCCGAATTAACATCAGTAGACGCAGAAAGAGATCCTATCTCCTAAGGCCTTTGTTCTCGCTTGAAACTTCCCTATTTCTCATTTGAAATCCTATAGGAAGCCCGTCTTCCAAGCAACAAGCTATAGCTCTATGGCTTTGTAAAAAGGCTTTTCTTTCTCATACGATACGAGGCATCAAAATCCGCATTATCATCCCCATCTGAGACATCAGTCTCAGTCGAACCCGTCCAGAAGTTGAGGATGCAACTTACGATTAAATCGGTTAAAAAAGAGTTTAGCCATCAAAAGGTTATAGAGAGTTATAACGTGGGGCGACAAATGGCATAGAATGACCTTCTAAGGTCTTGTCTTCCCTGAGACTTCTTCAGTCCTAGTTTCTGTTTGATAGATTAACTAATTACTAAACGGAATTGTCAGATCAACCATCAATCGTTCCTTATGATTCTAGGGGTTTAGGATAAGAAGAGGGCTAAGCTCAACTTACAACTTAAAGATGCTAAATACTAAATAAAGGCATTCATTATAATAGCTTTCAATGCGCATTGAGTAGTTAGTTCAGGTCTTTTGTTTGTATGAGAGAGAATCTCGTTCCAACAGTTTTTCTGTGAATGCTCCTGAGCTCTATTTTTTAACGTTTGTTCAGGACCACAGGACGGGCTAGGGTCCCGTTGAATTATACCTACCTGGTCAATCCCGCCACATAGGTGTTTTCTACCTCTCGAACACATAGATTCCAAGCTCCTTTTCATTAAGATTTTAGGACTCTTAGTTCTAACTTCAATCTGTGTATAAGATTCTTAACCTCTTACCTCTCTTTTCGCTGTCCTAAGACTGACTCATTTTCTTGTTCTTGTCTATTTTTACGTATAAAGTAAAGTCGATTTGAATCAGACTTGGAGTGAAAGCTGGAATGGGAGTCGGAGTTTGAGGGGCATGAACGCTATAAGATAGGAGCTTTGCTTAGAGAAGATCTACCGGCCTAATCCGGCTTCTTTTCCCATTACGGGTGAACTCCTAAACGAAATAGAAAGAAAATAGAAATAAAGGATCATACCCACGAATTGAGTCTATTGGTCTATCGGACTGGGAATTAGCAATAGCTGATCTAATTCTCATTGAATTTCAAGCAGATGTGGCATTTCTTTTTCTTCTACTTGCTTGCCATAGCCTTTATCTTTATATGTATTGGATCGGCTTTGCTCTGCCCATTGATTGAGAAAAAGCGGAGCATCCTCTGTCTATATTGTTGCGAAAGTGAAATTGATTGTAAGTTAGAGGGCATCTTCTCTTGAGTCCGCAGTTGCAGTTGAATGGATTCTTAGACTTTAGCGGCAAAGAGAGACTAAGGATCCGAAAGCCTAAGATCTGACTCTTCCCTGTGAGTCACGGGGAACAACATACTGATGAGGAAAAGCCCTTTAAGGTCAAAAGATCCTAATCCTCTTATCGCTGGCTGCTCTTTATCTGGTTAGAAGTTAGAGGACTGGGTCTTTACCCATATGAAATTCAAATGACCTGGGATTCATGGGGAAGTTAGGCCCTTATCCTATATAATTTCTTACTATGCCCTTAGAATCTCTTCCAATACACATTTGGGAGGCAATGCACACTTATAAGGGCCTTACGGGCACAATAACACTTTATCCCGCTATGGAGCTTTGTCCCTATCTTATTTTAACCCGTGGGAAGAGTAAGGAATAATTGATCTTTCCCAGTTACTATTTTTGTGTAAGCCACTTCCGGGAGAGAATTCTATTCAGTTACCAGGGGAGTTAGGAATGCGGGCTTAGGGCAGCCCGACCGGACTGTGTGATTGAGTTTAAAGCAAGCAAAGCAGTTCCCAGCTTCATCAGAATGAGCAGCTTTACAAGCATCCAATTTCTATAGAGTTGCTTTCCAGTCCGGATAAAGAGTTGAAAGAGCTAACATCTCTGTGGGCGCTTCCTGCATCTTTTTCAATGTGGGAAAGGCAGTAGAGGACAAAGAGGTTAGGCCCGCTAGGACCTAATACCTCTATTCTATTAATAAACTAGGGGTTCGCGTATATCTCTGCACCCGTGGGGGAACTTACTAAGACAGAGAAAAGCATAAAGAAGAAGACCAAGGAGTGGGGGCCCTTAGGCCGACATATGAGAAAAGCAAGCTTTATAAGGTAATCATATCCTGTAGCGGCTAAGAGTTCAATCGGAGCTTACCCGGGAACAGACAGAGGATGTAGCAGTCTTTCCTGGCTATTGAGAAGCCGCAGATGAATCTGAGCTCGTGTAATGAATGGATTTATAAGTTACGCCTTTCCCAGAACTTGGATCGTAAGGCGGAGCCTTAAGACTCCCTTGCTATTTCACAGGAAGGGATTTCAGACTGGACTTTCTTCCTTGGTAAATCGATTGCTAAATCCATTCTTTAGTAGCGGATTTCCCGTCTAACTGCTAATTGAAAATCATACTACAATAAAATCCTAGCTCCGGTACTCCTTACTCTTTCGACGAAACTGGTGGGTCCGAACTAGTAAAGAAAGAAAAAGAAAGAGAAAATCCTATTCTTCGTGCAGAATTCTAATCAAAAATGGCTGTCATCCCTAGCAGGAGCAGGCGTAGCTCTCTTAGTCCAGTCAGCGACTTCAACAGTTCCTATCTACACCATGCAAAGATTGAAACTGCCATAGAGCGTCAATCAAGCTATTTATAATAAGGGGCAATAGACAATGTGGTAAACCAATCGCTTATTCACGCTTTCTTAATTGAATAAGAAATCAGAGAAGAATAGCATTACAGTATGGATGATTTATCTAGCCTTACTTTGAAAGACTTTTCCACCTCTGAGAAGGGCCCTTGTGATTTATAGCTGATGCTCGACCGGAAGTAACAAGGCACGGGTAGAGAAAAGAAAGACCTTAATTACATAGATAGAGAACCTCAATCCCTTCCCATTCCTAGATGAGGGAAGAAAGGAGAATTGCTTATATGAACTGTGATTCTTTTAGAATATTTCCTAACCAGAGTGCTATTCTATTTCGCTTAGAACTGAGTATACCTCTTCACCTGGGAACTCAGTATAGTATACTTACCAGAGGGAGGCTAATAGGGCGAGGGATGCAGGGGATGAAGAGTTACGATGTTAGGTTCAGTAAGTCTTTCTTTATTTCACAACTGGAAAGAATCGTTATTGAAAGAATACTTCTATATAAAGAATTATTGAGAAAGAATTTAGGCTTAGCTTGAAAGCTATATAGCTCGAAACTTCCCCATTTTGGCTATCTTTCTATCTTTGATTTTCCGAAGAAGAAGCATTTCAAAAGCATAGAAATCTAAATAGGCTAGGACTGCAACAGATCTTGGAAAAGAAGCAATAATATAGGCTTTTGTATCGGGCTCGTCAGAGATGACACAAATGAAATGATGATTCCTGCTGAAAAGAAAAAAGTCATTATTGACTCAGACAGGTCTTATAGCTCGAGCTCTAGTAGGTCGTAAGAAGCAGGCACGGGAGTCGGAGCTTACTCCTCTCCTTCGTCCGCCTAGTGAATTTTCATTTGTGATGAAGGAGGCGACCCAGGTGGTAAAAGCTTTCAGTTCTATGGTGAGTAAGAATGTGCATAAATCAATAATCTTGGTAAATTGGGAGGTCTGGAGGGACTAGGCTTGCAGACACTTCCTAGCTTGTCCCTGAGAAGAGTACTTAGGGTGAGTTTACTTTCTTTGTTCTTTGTTCCCTAAATGGGAGGAATAGGGTGGAACAGAACATCCTCTAAATCCTATACTGGTAAATCTATACCATGAAAGCAGCACAAGAGAATGAGGTTTAGTGTTGTATACTAAGTCTCAAGGTTTGTATATCTTAGCTGATAGGCTAAGGCTAAGGGGGTGGAACGAAGGTTCATGATGATCTGGGTTGCTAAAGGAGATTAGTTTCGAAATTCTGGTGACTTTCAGTATACTGTACCCCTGACGGCACCTGGTTTAGAATCAAATGAGGTTATATAACCGATTGGGCGATAGAATGGAAGCGGGTGATAACCAACCGAAGGAAGGACTGAGCCCAGATCGGAAAGGACTAAGCTCCTAGGCCCCCTGGCTTGGCTTTCCTCTAAAGGTCTCCGGGTGAAAGTAGACCAAAAATAGCTGACTTAGAAAATACCAAAGAGAAAGGCAGTCCTTAGAACGCTAGGCTACGCACTTACTTACTACTAAGAAGTTTCAGACCGGGATTTCCCAGCTTATGACCGACCATTTTCTGAGCCAAATAAGCAATCTTCCGAGCCAGATTTCCCGGATTTCCGAGGTGAAGATTTCCCATTTTATGAGGATTGTGATTTCCCCGATTTTCCTTTTTATGAGCCCGCTTATGATTGTGATTTTTTTGATAATGGAAGGCAATGAAGTTGGGCTCTGCAAGACCAGAAGTCCAGGGAGGCTAGTCCTCCCAAGACTAAAGGAGAAGAAACTGCAACTGAACCCCGGAAAGGGGCTATTCTATCGCTGTTGAATGCCCAGAGCAACAACCGGCGAAGAGCAGAATAGAGTGGTAACATACCAACGTCAATCCTCTCAAACCTAGAATCCAATCACAAGGAAAGAAAGTCAGGAGGTTAGTATCCAGATTAGACGCCTTTAAGCCACCTTGAATGAGACCACATTCTAGAGAGATCCCATTGAAGGGGTAGATATCAAGATTTCCTTCTAGAGAAACATCCATAGAAACCGTTTAGTAAGATCCCGATAAGCCACATAACCCCTTTTATGCTCCCTCTTCTGACCCGGATTTACCAGATAATCCTGCTAAGCCAGATAATTAAGATAAGCCAGATAAGCATTAGGATCCAGCTTATGAGCCACCATTTTCTGAACCAGAGAAGCAATCTTATGAGCCACTTTCATAGCCAGATTTACCACTTTCAGACCGGGATTTCCTATTTTATGAGGATTGTGATTTCCCGAATTCTGGAGAAAATAATAGCTATGCTTTCGAGGTTTCAGACACAAGGGAATACCCCAGGCTCTGCAAGACCAGAAGTCAGCCAAGCCAGAAGGGTTGAGGCAAGGAACAGGGCTTCGGCTCATACTCCTCCCATTTCAGGAATACTAAACATGCACCTTGAATGAAAAGGGAATCGAACCCAATAGAACCTTCGTAATTCTACCCAAAACTGTGATTGTAAAACCACCCCTAACTTGCCATAAGGTTTGAGGAATAGTAGTAAGATAAGCTCTCTCCTCTATCTAATTTAAGGATCAGAAATACAATTTGAATTAGCAGCAGAGCGGCAACAAAAGAAAGACCATTCTGCAGGTTTAGCAGGAGTACATAATGCAGAAAAGCAGAGGTGACTGACGCAGTATACCCTTGAATTGAATGAAACCACATTCTATCTTACCCATTGAGATGGTCTATATCTCAAGATTTCTAGAAACTAAGCAATTGAAAGAGTCTCCTCTGATCGGGATAACCCGGGTAACCCCTTTTATGAACCATCTTATGATGCACCATTTTATGCTCCTTATGACCCACCGGATTTACCCAAAGAACCACGGGATCCTCGCATGAAGGAAGTAGTCAATAATATGCAACAGCTCCCAACAGGTGCTAAATCACAGCTTGGGTTTTCTACAGGCTTGAAGGATATGGATCTCGATACAACCGGGTTGGTGGAAGGCCAGCCATCTAAATCCCATTAATGATTTTTTTTGACTTGGAATTGCCGTGGTGCTGGGCATTTTTCATTGACGAAGTAATGGAGCTCCGGTCTAAGCATGCTCCCGTTGTGGTGGCTATTCTGGAACCTATTATATGCGGTATGCGAGCAATTTCAGTTATGAGTAGACTGGGTTTGAACTCAGTGGATCCGTTCGGTAAGTCCGGTGGTCTTTGGCTTTTGTGGGATGATGCATTGATGAATCTTACTGTAGTAGGGGGAACGTATC
Organism: Hypseocharis bilobata; assembly: GCA_036898025.1. Taxonomy (NCBI): domain Eukaryota; kingdom Viridiplantae; phylum Streptophyta; class Magnoliopsida; order Geraniales; family Geraniaceae; genus Hypseocharis; species Hypseocharis bilobata. The sequence continues at coordinate 28,349 of JAYMTT010000008.1, forward strand.
GGGTTATTCATGCCGAAATTCGTTTAGGACGTGGGCCGGCTTTTTTAGCTTCTTTTGTTTATGCTCCGCCCACTCCAACATTGAGAGAGATTTTTTTGGCAGCGTTTGTTGAGATGGCAGCATTTGTTGACGTCCCATGGCTCATCATTGGGGACCTTAATGATATTGCAGCGGAGCATGAGAAATCCGGAGATACTCCGGCTAGTCCTGTTCGCTGTGAGAAGTTTCAAAGATGGATTCGTGACTGCCGGTTCATGGATGTAGGGTTTGAAGGTCCCATATATACGTGGTGCAACATGCAGTCTCGACGTTTCTGCCAAGAGAGGTTAGATCGGGTACTTGTGAATGATTTCTGGAAAATACAATATGAAGAAGCTCTAGTCCGTCATCTTCCGAGGTATGGTTCCTCTCCTTCGTCGCCCCTCTTCTTCTTCACATACTGGGTTCTCCAACCCCGCGGCCACAAAATCGTCCCTTTCTTAGGCAATGTGGCTCACTCACCCGGATTTAGCCAAGTTGATTTCTGAGAACTGGCAAAGTAATTCAGGGGATCTCTCTTTCTTAACTAGTAATCTTCGAGAGAAGCTTAAAATTTGGAATAAGAGTCATTTTGGCAATTTATTTCGGCGAAAGCGTAGGTGCTTGGCTCGATTAGTATGGATTCAGCAAATTCTTCTTTCTCAGCCCACTCACAGTCACATTCTTTTGGAAAGAGAACTTCAAGCCGAATACAACTCTATCTTAGAGCAGGAAGAGTTTTTTTGGTTTCAGAAGTTCCGGGTGCAAGCCATGAAGTTTGGGGAACGCAATACCTCTTATTTCCATCTTTCTACGATTAATAGAAGAAGACGTAATCGCATCCTCTCCCTGCGAAGGCCGAATGGTTCTTGGACGGATGACCAGGATGACATGAAAAATAGAGTTCGGCAGCACTTCCTGGATTCCCCAGTTGATCCGCTGTGCTCGGATGTATTGCCTGAGTGCCCATCTCTTACCTCAGACCAACAGAATGCTCTTCTCCAGCCGATTTTGATTGATGAAGTGAAGGAATCTGTCTTTGGGATGAAACCTTTTAAAGCTCCGGGCCCGGATGGTGACGAAGTATGCTTAAGGAGGAGTTCGAGTGCATCCTTCTAACCTTAGTCTATCAACGCTTCCATACTCTCGCGCGTCCCCTTTGAGTGATTACCATGGTATCTAATTACGAGGCTACAGTCTTGGTTTGATTGTAGTTTGACTGATTGGATTTGATTCCATTCCCTCGTCTTACAACTCCGCTTCCATTCTATTGCACAATCAGTCATGCCCTGTAATTCTATCTCTGGTGAGGCATCTCAATTGTCACTTTTTAGAGCCAGCATGGTGGAAAAGTGAGTGAATTTAGCATATTTTGGACCCAATTCTAAAGGTTTAGAATAATGCTTAGTCGATAGACTAAGGGAAGGAGTCTCGCTATCAAAATGACGGGGAAAACGCAAACTTGTTCTATTTGAGATTCGTCTACTTCTGGTTTAGTTCAACTGACTGGTCGCTGGTCAGAAAGCTACTTCTTTCCATTCCTTCCTCGGCCCGGGGAGCCCCTTTATTGATCCTGGTTCGACGAAGAAGTGAAATATGCATTTTTTAGATTACAGATAGACTGAATACAATCTTATAGCTTAAGGTGTGAGGACTCCCTTTATGATATGAGGAGTCCGAGTTTTCCTTCTGCCATAAGAGAGAGTAAACCATATACAGTTACAGGCGGGTATAGGTTGTCGGCTTGGCATAGGACTCTTTCTTAGGGGAAACTGTGCTTCCCCTGGGATTGCACCAGGAGTGCCTTAACCGAACCAGTTCCAGGATCTGTCATCTAGGATTTGAGTATTGGATGTCTCGCTCCGATTAGTTTGACCGGTTGCTTGTGGTGTCTCAATTGAATTAGGGAATGATGAATTAGGTAAAATAGGGAAATCCGGTCTTTTGGAAAGCGGTGTGTAATAAGCCCCTAAGGGAATTCTCGTCTGAAGACGAACAAAACCGGTGCATTATGAACGAGTACTCCCGTAGTTGTGCGAGTGGAGCTTAGTATTCTATTAACTGGAGTAAGAGGTATCACATGGGACACGAATACCAAAATAAGATAAGCCAGTAAAATGAGTATGTAGCTTGCCTTCATCTAGAAACTCAGTATTATTCTAAACCTTGGTTGCTTCTTTCTTCCCTTGACTTGTTCTTGCCCTTTGACTTGGGCTTACTGGCATCAGATTTATAAGACTTCCCAAGCTTATAATCAACCAAACTGTCCGCAGCATCCATGGCAGAGGGCAAATCCTTCACACCCTGCCTCCTTAGTTCCATCTGTGCCCACGATTGGAGACCTGGCATGAAATTGAAGAGCTTGTCCTCCTCGGACATCTTATATTCTTGATGTCAAGCATCAAGGAACTGAATTCTTGAACATATTCCCTCACTGTGCCAGTATGCTTCAATTTCTTGAGTGAGTCTCTTGCAACCCATGCTTGCTGTCTTGCAAGGAAGTAACTGATCCTTCAATTCTTTCTTCAAAACTTCCCATCTTTCAATCTTAGGACTGCCAGCATAAGCATCATACTCCATACGTCTTCTCCACCAGAGTTTGGCATCCCCGGTGAGATACATGCTGGTGATTCTGACCTTTTATCCCTCTGGAACACGAATTCCATTATCTGCTTGAGTATTAGCATTATCCTGTGGTATTATTGGGTCCTGTTGGCCACTCTGATTTTCAAAATACATATTGTAAAATGAACTCCAAAACCTGATAAGCTCCTTTTTCTTACTATCATCCGTTGGTATTTTATCAAAAGAGCTTGTGACCCAATCAAATTTCAGAGATTTTCTTTTTATCGACTTTAAGGGTCTGGATGAAAGGATCCAATACCGATCGTATACCAAAGCCTGAATCCGTCACTCTTTAATGACGACTCTAGATCCCTCCCCATAATGAAAGAAAATGTATTCTTTATATCTAAGGATGAGGGGTACTCTTCTTTCGAAGTTGCTTTGGTCCCTCTACTAGCCCTAGTCCTTCTAAACCATTCCGTCTTTGCTGGCTACGTTGCCAATTCCCTTGTCACAACTGTGCATTCAGTTCTTGTAACCGTCCGTCTACTCCCCCGAGTCCATTTTCTTACGATGTTGGCATGTGAGGAATGCTTGATAGGTATTCCCATCATGACGGTAGTGATACTCATACCTTCATTGGCCTGGCCAGAGACAACGAAGAAGGACTCCACCCTGAAAGGGCAGGCGCTCATAGCATAGGGGAACAAACTTATTTGCTTCATTCTTCACCTTAGAGATATAACTGTTCCAATCTTTCATTTGAGAATTGCAAAACCATCCATTGACTTAAGTAAGTATCTATCCCAACCTCTCCTTTTTCATGAACTTGAGATGAGAGTAAGTGTTAATGGAAGATTTGACTAGTAATCGCTTTAGCAGATCAGGGAGTCGAACGACTTCAACTGATTGAAGAGGAGTTAGTTTCAAATGCTCTATGTGCTTACTCTAACCCGTAAATCATGGGTTTTAGGCTTCCTCTACCTTCTTGAACCAAAAGAGCCTCTCTCTGTCAACTTGCGCATCCTTCGTCCCTCTCCAAGAATTAGATTGCCTGCTCTAGATAACTTTCGAAAGAAGAGAATGAGCTGGGCAACTAGACCTCCATATTGGAATCAGACATTTAGGAATCGGATAATGGCCAGGGCCGGAAAGCATTGGACTCAGTGAAGAAAGGAGAATTTCTTTATGTAATTACGATAAGAGAGTCCATATAGTAAAGGACTCTAAGCTTTGATTCTAGACCAATAAGTCCCTATCTACCTAGGGTCCCGCCCTGGTAAGCGCTCCGACCCAGAGTCTATTTCGTGATTGATTATTCATCCGAAAAAGCTTCCCACTGAAAGTCCAAAAGAAAGATACTCCCAATTCTGTCCATTACTCTAAGTCAATAGGTCTCTTTTCTTTCACTTCGCTAAGTCCAAAGAATAATAGCCTTTTCTCTCTCCCAAGACCATTCTATTTTCATTCGGTCAATTCCTATATTAAGAACTTTTAGAGATAGAAAAGTCAACCTCTTCCCTCCGATCGCCTCCTTACTGATGCCATCCATTCCCTTTCTTTCAATCCATTAGCGTCCCTACCATTCGTAAGATTGGCTATTTCTCTTTTGATCTTTTCCGCTCTATACCCTTAGCACTTTGCCTTTCTGTTTAGTAAAGCTTTCCGAATTTGTTTACCTTCACTAGAGCTTTTCTTGCCAGTCCTCCCTCCATCCGGAGATACTGAAAGATTTCATTTCGGAGGAAGTCAAGTGGATCGGGCCTTATCTCTTTTTTTAGGATAGGAAAGCAAGGCAATGGAATTGGGCTTAAGGCATGGTTCACAGATGTGAGTCCCTTTCACTGCTGATTTGCAATCACTGTCTATAGGCCTTTCTAGAGCAAAGAAAGTCAGTCCTGGATGAGACAAATCCCTAAGGAAGTTTCTAGTTCGATCGTCCAAGTTCTGTAATGACCTAGAAGAAGAAGGTGACGACTTCCGTACCTTACTCTAGCTCTTCTAGCCTATAGCTATGTCTCTCTCACTTGCTTGCTTTCCTGCCGCTCATCAATCAAGTCATTTTCTTACGAGAAAGGGCTAGCGAGCAAAGGCAACAACGACTAAGGTATGCGAAGGAAATTGAAAGAGAAAAGAAAAGCTTGATTCAAAGATTGATTCAAAGATTGATTCAAAGATTGATTTCAAGAGATATGAAAAGACTTTCTATTTCTCATTCTATATAAGTGATTTCGAAGATGAAAGTAATCCCTAAATCTTGGAGTTATAAAATACCAAACAGAAAGATAGGAAAGCTTGCAGGGAGGGCTATATAAAGGGTGCCACTAATCAAAGGGAGCGGTTGAGTTACACGATGGGTTGAAGGAAAGTGGGTGCGGGTCCATCTCGAAGCTTTCTTCTTGCTTTCAAGCAGTATTCCTTTCATCCTTGAATCATCCTGTTCAGTAAGTAAACAGAATGTCTTTCTGAGCATAAGGCAACGAAGAATGCTGTTGGTCGATAGGTGCCGATAGGATGCTGAGTCGATTACAAGAAGGATTCTAGGCATTGTAAGTATACTTGAAGGATAGCACTTGTGTGTTGATACCTAATTGGGTGCAAACTCATGATTTGTCTATACATAAACATCCATAGAAAGCCTTTCCTATGATGGGTAGAGCTATTCTAAACCTTAGTTGATCAAGAGAAACTGCTGCTTTTAAGAGGAGAGGATTTAGGTAGCTATTTTACACTCGATTCCTCTAGAACCTTTCACCCTAAACATGGACCTAGAATGAAACCAAACCTTGTTTCACCCTTGACATGCAAGCTTTAGCGGGGAGTTTACAACTACCACAACCCCTGCGGCAACCGAACCTACTGGGAAAGCAAACCTTGGGATTACCTAGAACCGGCCGAGTTCTAATAGAAATTGGCGTTGTCGAAGCACACAATGAGATGAGATTCGAACCCTCCAAAACATTATAAGAATAAGAAAATGAAAAGAAAACAGAAGTAGCAATAAGAAACCGGTGTGAAGAATAAGGGTCCAATAGGAGCTGGAAAGACAGTCTTTGTCAATCTGTTTTTTCCCTTTCATCAATGTAGGGTATGAATAGGAAAGTCTGTCGTGAGTGTACTTTCTAGGTAAGAGCTGAATCAAGGCAACGAAGTTGAGCTAGTAATAGATGAGCTAGAAGCAAAGAACTTCACGATAGGCTAAGGCTATGACGGATTGGAATAGGTAGTGCTAACGATGGAAGGAAAAGGTTATCTACGAGTACGAGTGCCCCTTTCCTTTCCCACGCCACCAATCGACGAATGCTGAGGAAGGAGTTTTTCAACTTATGCAACCAACGACAATACACCACCCGAACAACTACCCAACACCCCAGAAGTATGAATAACGCCAGGAAGTGACCAAGCAACTCCAAGCAACCACGACTATCTAACCAACTACCGATGAACTAATCAAGAACCGAACGAGACTGAATCCAAGCTGTGGGTCAAAATAAGAAGACAGGGAAGAATGAAAGATCCAAGTCTCCGAACCACCTTTCGATCACAACACAACTCGCTATATGCCTTATCAGTACGAAGAGAAAGATATTCTTGCTAAAGCTCGGAAAAGAATCCAGTCTACAACTATCCCTCATTTCATTCATCACCAAGGAAGGTTGAACTCAGCTCTGACTCCCTGATTAGATATTGAATTTCATAAATTAAGGCAACTTCGCTCTCCTTTTGAATATTCTCTAGCACTACCTTAGTCAACTAAGGCTTGAATTGTTGGCCAAAGGTAGCTTTCTCCTACCCCTACCTCAAACTTAGAGGCTTTAGGTCGACATTCATCGTAAGAGAAGCAAGGCAACCGCAGGTTGGGAAGAAGCTCCAATAGGTTTCTTCGGGTCAGGCTGGGAGCCATATGCTAGACATGGCAATGGTGAAAGGGTGAGATTATGTAAGAATAGCATCCGTAAGGTAAGTTTGCCGAGCCTAGATTATCCCTTTCTACTAGCGGAATGTGGTGACTTGGGAGGGAGGTGCGGAGCAAGGATCTCGTGGGATGAGATTGATAAGAAAGGAATCTCAGCGATGATGAATCTTCATTCAATGAATTATTCGGAAGAGTGGACCCAGAAAGTAAGATGAAATGTCCTTCTATCCAATTCTCAAAGGTTGCAGACTTTTCAAACCTTGGCGCATAACTTAACTCATCAAGGCAATGAAATTGTTCTCTCTTCCAGTTATGGTGACAGTAAGGGACGACGAAGGAGTGGCTCACCATATGTCTGTATATACCGCTTTCTTATCTAAGCCAAAGAAAAGAAATGACTAAAGCTGCTAGCAAGTTACCTTAGAGGAGATATAGTCGTCTCGAAAGCTTTTCTATCTAGTTTTGGGGCTAATCTAATATGCAAATGCCCAAATCCGAATGGCTACTTGAACCTTCTACTGCAAAGTCTCTTCTTGAGGGATTGAGACTGGGCAATTCCTATACTATACTTCTAGCACAAGGTGCTGCTGGAATTAGATTAGACATATTTTCAAACTCTAAATGGGCAAAGGTGATTTTCCTCTTCAAGTTCATTTGAAAGCTCCTAGAGATCTTCCTTTTAATTGGTGTGATTGGTGTAGAGATATACTCAATAATTCACATCATAAGCAAAAGCTTCAATGTGCAGGACTCCTTAGGCTAGTGTCTTTGTCTCAAAATTAGAAAATTTCTAAGCATTACAATGGCTTAATGAATTGAGTCTATAGGTGGATTCCTAACGTGCATACATTTCTTACAGCCTTTGTAGAAATTACTAGTTGCACCAATGGCTGACCCCAGGTTGGCTTAAAAGTCTTTGAAGATACTTTCCATATATGTACTATCGACCCAAGGCCTCACTTTACCTAGTAACTGGTAAAAAAGGGCCCTTCAAACTCTTTGTTGTTCAACCAACTAAGAATTCTTGCTCTTATCCTCTATCCATTATAGCCGACTTGAGAAATGCTACATATGAATAATACGGTGAAAGACGCTATTCTTGCTGGACTCAGTCAACTAAGTCACTCTTTACTCAAATGAGAATGGAACCAGAAGAAATGCTATCTTGAATTACCTTTCACTTGAACTGCATTCGTTATCCGTCACTTGTCTTCCTCCCAGTCCCATTGGTCGACTTAGTATAGTAAAGTAAGGATCACTTTCCTTTCAGTGCCTTTACCTGGCGGAAGAGAGAAGGCTAGCGTAGCGATAGAAGATGACCAGCTGGTACTTCATTGAATATGGCATGGGGTACCCTACAATAACAACTCCAAGAAAAAGACTGACTCCAATCTATTAGGGGTACCAAAAGAGCTAAGAGCTCCAAGGACAACTTTTTTTTGATTCATTCTCCCATACTCAACTCAAAATGCAATCTGTCCCCTGATAGAGGGTAGTGTAAGGCCTCCCCCCTTTGCTTTGGGTCGAAAAACTATCGGGCCTTACTGTAACGAAATAGCGGAATAGAATAGTGGGCCTTTTCCCATGGTCCTATAGTATAAGTCGTACCGTCCACCAACTGGGTCTGCAAACCACCTACCAGAGGAGCTGTGAGAGAAAAAATCCAAGGGGCTTTAGATACTGTACCCTAACGGCACCTGGGGCGAACGAAGTGAGAGGAGAAAAAGCAACCGCTCTTTTATACCCAACTGCCAATCAGCCCTTAAGCTATAAGACAAAACAAAGGAAAAGAAGCTCCTTTGCATTTCCGATCGAAGATATCGTTGTACTCTTAGACTCCCATGGTACCCAGGCCAGGGAAAGAGCTATGATCTTTCTTTAGTGCCATTGGCTGACACTTGGGATACTCCCTTATAGATAGATCGACTAGGAAAAAAGGGAACTACCAAAACTTTGCATTTGGATATTCATTTCCATTTCCCGCTGACGGGTCCTGTACATGTACTGACAGATCGAGAAGTGCCAACTTAAAAGGAAAGGCAAAGTCACTCAGGTATAGAAAGTGACCTCCTAAAAAGGCCAAGCTGATAACTTACTAGTAGCTAGTAGCCTTGTTACAATCTTTTCTAGAATACTAAATTAAGTCAGTGATCAGATAGGGCCTAGTTCAAAGGTATAGACTGCTTACTTACAATGAATTAGTTTACAGACGAAAGAAAGGCCACTATTTGTGGGTGTGAAATCACTTAATAGAAGAAGGTATAAGTCTTTATAGATAGGAAGGATGGAAGAAGCTTTTGATTAAAGGATCATACTTGCCGGTCATTCCCTACCTAACTGCTATACTGATTTAGCGGCCTAAGAAGACCCCAATCAATAGAAAGAGAATGAGAATCCAGAAATCCATATCATCACCTTGCTAATGAATAGAGTGCCAGAGTCCATGTACTGATAGATAATGGGAGTCTTCGACTTCCTAGTCAGATGAGATCATCTTCAGATCAAGTCCAATAGGATAGGTAATTCATTCCCAAGGTAGAGTGTGTTAACTTACTTACTAGACTAATATAGCTATGCTTAGCTCTTTGTTATTCCTAAACTTTGTTCTAAATCCCGGCTAGCTGACAGACTCTGGCAAATAAGTTTCTAAAATGCAATAGAGTCGTAAGCCAAAGTAATATTTATGTTTTCGACTTGGTGAGCGGACGTGTGACTCTTAGAGAAGGACGAACTATCTTTCCAATCCGCTTTCCCAAGGCGACTGTGAGGTTTAATACTCTTCGTGCGCGTAAAGGACTTTATCTGGGAACCGATAGCTAAAGGGCAGGACACCCTACCCTCTTTTCGTACACCACTTGCTGAACTTCTCCGGCCACCAGTATACTGGGTTCCAAAGGTCGACTGAGATCGATTTCTACACATATACGAGCCCATTTGCCTCTCTTTTTGAATAGGGTTGGATCGTCAATCTTGATGAACTTCCCTACACATTCCCCTGCTGCCATGAGAACGTCTTCCTCCCATAACTCAATCGGTAATCCAGGCAGCCTAATCCAAATCGCCGTTGAATGGATTTTTTCTGTTTGGGGTCTAAAAGCCGGCCTCCATTTACGCACCGTTAAGTAGTGTCCCAAGACAATCCATGGCCGCTCATCAAGGACATAACGGTAGTCCTCCGGATTATCAAACCGAGCGATAAAGTACCCTTCATCCAGATCCAAGATTTCGTAAGTATCAATACTAATATGCGACCACAATAGGGCATTTTATTCTTGCTGCTAGTTAATTGATTCTTTTTCGAGATAATGCTCAAAGATCTCATTTACCTACTTTTCTAGGTGTGGAGTGTGCTTTCCACGGTACCTAAGATCTCTTTTGTGGTTTTTATCTCTTAAGAGGGAGTGCCTTTTGAGAGGTATTTCTCTATCTCTATCCTCCGTTTGAGCTAGTCTGCTGCCTCTTGCTCGAGTCATTAATTACATTCTTTGATTTCGAGAGACGACCTCTATCTAGTCGAGTACGTAATGCCTTATCACTCTCAGAAACTGAATAGAGACTTACTGTATGGATCGGGGGTGATTGACATCAATCATTGGTCATTGGAGGGATTTTAGACATTCTATTTCATTTAGGACATTGCCTAGAGAATCCCCCGGCGGGTGAAAAAAACTAATACACTGATGATCATATGGTACCCCATGGAAGTTACACTACTGCGTTAGGCTTACTTGCAGCTTTCCAATTTCATGGTCGTAGTATTAGTTCCATGCTCCAACTGCGTTGCCTACTATCACTCTTCGTCTATCGACTGGTAGTAAGCCTACCTTCATCCTGATAAGTGAATATACCTTGACTCAACTCTCGTTATATTATACTCAACCTTCTTTCTGTTGCTTTTATTCCAAGATCTGTTGCAAACAAACTTATCTGTCTTTCTGGCTTCAGGCCTACTCAACTGTGGCAGGAAGTATAAAAACTCCTTCCCTGCTATAGGTCGGGATGGCCACGTTCTCTCTCTCCAATTAGGAGACCCTGAGTACAATACCCGTCCTTAGCTCGTTAACTCAGCTGTTCTACCCGTAGTCTTTGACTTTGAAACCGATGCCTTCACGCCCGCGCCTTCTAGTTCCGTATAGGAAGAGTCGCTGCTATGCCCCTAGGTTCGAATCCTTTTCATTCATAGTTTGAGGGGAGCTATGATTGCTAATCTACTAATGCCGTTGACTTCGCCCTTTAGCAATTCTTACTAAGGCTGAGGAAGGGCTTTTTTTGTGGCATCCTAGGTTTGTCCCTTGTTCATGAACTCAAAACAACACGGAGAAGAAAGAGATAAGTGATTTCATCAGAATGAACGGGCAATTTAGGTTAGGGTTCCCCCGCGGGGTTCAAAGGCTTATTAAAAGCCCGAGTAGTTGATCCAATAGTTATAAAATAGCGAATGAACAATCATTCACAAATAGACTCGGAATTCGTCGTTGAACAACCATCACGATTGGAACATCTTTCTTCCTGAATCTCATCGGATCAATCGGCCAGGCGGGAACCCAGAAGATGAATTGGAGTTAGTTAGCCAGCTAAATAGTTAGCAGGTAAAGTAGGAGTCCCGTAGATCAGAACCTTTTACCCCTTTCCATCTAGTACGTAGTAGGGAATCGTCAACCACCCCTATCCCAAGGGGAAAAGCAGGAGTTCTCGGTGTGGTCTCTGTCCCTCTTTTTTGTTTTGATTCTATTTTTCCATTAAGGGAATCCTCTTCTGCTCGTAGATATCTAATGCTAGCAGTTCGAGCAGATAAGGCGACAAGAGCTCCTTTTCTTCCGAGTTGACATGAAGACTATTATGTTGATTCACTGTCCATCTTAGATTCGACTGATGAAAGACTTTCTTTCGTGCTAGATCTTTACAGAAAAGCTAAAAGAAAGTCAACAAGCCTTGGGCAAAGAGAGAACGGTACGCTACGAAAGGAAAAGAGATAGTTAGTCACAGAGAACAAACAGAATGAGAGTGATTGATAGAAAGATATGAAAAGGAACAGGCAAGAGGTAGAATGAAGGAACAAATAAAGAAAGAGACTAAAGATGAGCAGCCCGGTCCAGGCTATCATACGTAAGGCTGGATCCAATGAGCTATTACAACTCTCTTCCTCACTAGCCTAGAATCCATAAGAAGGGAAGAAACTAAGGCGCCGTTAAGGTGAAGATAAGGCGCCCTTAAGCCCCGTTGAATCATACCCCGGGTTGATACCTCATTGGGTGCTTTCTCCAGATTTCTCTCAACTAAAACCGCAATAGAAAGCGTTTCCTATGGTGGGATGTCATCTTGGTTTCTCATATCAGGAGTATAGAATTCAGATTAGAGGTGACTAAAGTATACTGGCTGGAAGGATACCACGTGATAGATTCTCCATTAAGGAGACGTTAAGTCGGCTTCTTTCACAATAGGAAAAGAAAGACATTCACAGACTGACTTCGATGCGCTGACAGACAAGCAGGAGGTCTTGGTGCCAACTTCGTTGCCTCTAAATTGGTTGGCACCTATCTTACTACTTGACTGTGTTTAGAAACGAATTTCTTTATGAACAAGAGTGAGAGCGAAACTCACTGTTAGGCTGTTTTAGGCCACGGACTGTTATACTCTCTTTCTATCTAGTCCATTAAACGAAGGTTTCTCGTTCTATAAGTATCCCTCTGAATGCGGCAAGGACGTGAAAGAGAAGAACCCTTGGGTGACGAACCAAACCGACCAGATAGATTGAAAACCTCTACGTGTGTTTAAAAAGTGATGCCATTTCATATCTATTAGCGGGAAAGATAACAAAGCAAAACTCTCATAACCAGGTCCTTACCTGTAACTACAACTCAGCATGATACCAATTCTTCCCCCAAGGTATTAGATTCCCATTCTATTACGACTTTCTTGTTAAAAGCCTAAACACACCCAGAGATGAGACTGGGATGGGCTTCCCTCCATAAGCTTGTTTTTTCCCGTGAGCATTAATATAGTATCTCACTCATCTCATGAAGAGACCCCCCCCTTCTTGTAAGATCCTTTACGAACCTGGCTCGATTCGAACCACCGGCTAAGAATTGGTAAGCGATTTTCGGCACCTTTGACCTGTCATTTCATCCCCGCTCCGTGGTTATGACTACTAGGCTAATATTCGTACCTCGCGCCAAAGCAAAGTTTGCCAATCCCCCTTAGAGAAGAAGGTTGGTATGAAACCTCACTCTGGGAACGAAGTAAGCTGAGGACTCTGGTATGCGAAATGGCTTTGTCAGAGAATAGGAAACTTTTTTTTCTTTATACTACGCCTGGTTAAGCCTCTACCTATCCTGGTACCCTGGTACTCGGTAAACAAAGGAAAGCCTAGCCGGCAAAGAAATGGCAGTCAAGTAATCACTTAAGTTGGGTTGGGCAGGACTAAGACCAGATAAAGCATGAAATGTCTAAGTAAGGAAGGTATGAGAAAGCAAAAACATTGCACTTAATTGAATAGCGGTAATGATCATCCCGAGGTAGTTGGTATGTATAAAAGGGAGGGTTAACTGTAATGTAATAGAATAGGGGCAAAGTATGTATATCCGTTGTTGTGAATAGAATAATATCAGCACTAATAACTCATTCTATCTTTCTTGATTAGGTTCATTCTTTTTTCATTGAATGGAAATAAGTATGCGATCGAGCAATTGAAATGGTCATTAGCTATCACTATCAGCTTAATAAGACTAGTCCAATAAAGCCCCTGCGTCCCAGAGTCTTAGAACAAGGACTGTGATTCCATCTTCAGGAAAAATGCCAGCATCCTAAGAGTCAAATTCATAGCCTACGTCAAGGCATGAAGCTAAGGAAGTTGACTTAGCCAATACATGACTAGCGCCAAGGCTCTGAAAGAGCTTAGATAAGAAAGGAAAATGTTGAATCATAAGTGACTATTGTCCCTAATCCATACAACTCATTGACCCAGTTCATTCATCTTGCAACGGTTACCGTTCCTGGATAAGCGACTATCTCTACTGAATTGCGTCACTCTGGTTTAGAATAATCTTCATTGTGAAATGAAGGTACGGAAGTGACTGTAGTCGATAGACATAATAGGGTTTTAGTAGGTTATTCAATAGCATAGTTTGGCAAGCATCTCAGTCTTCGTTAGCGATTGAGAAAGATAACAAGTTTGCATTTCCTATAGCTCGCTGTAAAAGCTTACTAGGGGATTTCCCGTTAAGAGACGAAGAGCTGAATGAAGCTTTGGTTCAGGCGACGGAGTTGGGCGTAAGCCGAAGAAGTCGGTGGATCTGGTGCTAGGGCTCTTTTACCCACCCCAGACGAAGAAAGCAAGTGAGCCAAAGAAGTAGTAAGGGGACAAAGGGTTGGTAGCACGCTTACGGTCTCATTCCAGTCATTCTGGACAAGACAGTCGGAAGGGAGCCTTTGGGTCTTTTTGCTCCTCTTTTGAAGAAGTAGCTGCTACTGTGATCATATCTGCTCTTCGCTCGCTCAAGCAAGCCTGTCCCAAGCCGGCCAAGCAGTTGCTTTGAATCGTATATTAGGGATGGGATAAAGAGATCTTGCCCTCGGTCTTTCTGCCGGAAAGAAGCAAGCGAAAGAAAGGAGACATCAGCTTTCAAGCTTCAGTTAGAAAGTGATGAATAGGTTCTTTGCCAGTGAATCTGTCTTAAGCATAGTGCACGAATGAACTGGGTAGCATTCCATCTCTTCTATTTATTATACGTCAATACTTGATCGATTTGAAATTGACAGTCTCATTTTCATTCTCCTCATAGCGGCTCGCATGCTGATGAGGTGGTCAAGCTTCTGGGTTACTCTAATTCTAGACGTGTTGAGGCTGAAAAGGAGCCATTGAATTACAGAAGTTGTCCCTTCTTGATCCAACCACAGATAAAGCACCTATCCCCTCTTCATGACGAAACAAACGGAGCTTATTGAACCTATCGAAATAAGCCCCTTCCTTCTATCAGACAAACAAGAAATAGACTTTCTTGAAGGCTTACCTCCATGAAATGAAACGACTGCTCCTAAAGAGTAGGCCGGGATGGGCCAAGACAAGCCTGATACGTACCTCGCTCCTTTCAAACAACTCGTGGCCGGTAACCATACATAGACCACATCAAGTCCAAAAATTAGGATCTCTACTGTGCCACAAATTAGGCCCATTTTGCAAGAGGAAGGATCCTGCAATTCATGAATGTACTAACGTGGTGAAGGAGACTACGGATGGCTTAGATATATAAAGGAAATAGAAAGCCCAAGCAAGACGATTCAAACAGAAAGAGACGATAATCGGGGACCGACAAAGAGTAATAAGAGCTATTGCTATCGATAGCATATTGTTCAGGACATCGAGCTTGAATCGGGATAACGGATCTCTCCGCTCGCTCCTAGGGGTCCAGTGGCAGGCGAATGACTGAAAGGATAAGACCAAGGGTAGAACACTCAACCAGAAGATCGAGACTCTATAGAGAAGGAGTTAGAACCCACGGGCTAAAGAAGGAATAGGCGGCTCAGTCTGAAAATCGTAGCGGATTCTTTGCGCCTCGTGATTTATAAAGAATCTCGCTTCGCCCCAGTGTTTAGCAACCCAGTATACTAACTCCACCTTAGTCTATCTAAGTGAATTTCATTTCCTGGCAACTAAGCCACTGTACATAGTGCTTCTATCTAAGTCATTGTCATACTAGAGTCGTCAAACCCAGTATTATGTCTAAACCTTCTTTCATCATCACTCAATCTAGACTCTTGTATCACTCCTTTTATCCCATATTCAAGTAAAAGGCATTAAAATGTTGTTTTGATCAAAAGGCTGAAAAGAAAGTCAACCAAACCAATATTAGGGCGAGTTCCCTGCCCTTACTACTCGAATTGTAGATATGGTAGCAAGGTACCAACTAGGAGCTTAGACTATACTGGCAGCTGCTAACCAGACTGGACTGACTTACCTAACAAAACAAAGAACCTTACCTTCTTGCTCAGCTTAACTACCTACTGAGTCTAACAACGAAGCGACTGACTTTCCCGCGTCTATCAAACATCTTTCTCTTAACCCCTTCTAACGTCCCTCACCCTTCTTTCTGAAGTCCATTGATAAGCAGATTTCACAGTAAACATGCCCGAGGGAGTATTCGCCCAAATGATCTTGTCTTGGGCATGGACATTATACGAGATGGGCACTGCCTTGATGAAATCCTTAATATTGTTAGGAATAACAGTATCAATGAAATCCAAATTCCAGCACCTATTCTGATCAATGATGGCATCCACCTAAAAGTCCATCTCATGGGCAAGAACGGTCAGACCTTCCACTCCCTTAAGATAAGAGGAGCTCCTCCAATCCAAGTGTCTAACCATAGGCGAGTATTATGACCGGCGCCTATACGGTGTGTTAGACCACCTTTCAAGCAGTGCACCCCCTTAAAAAGACTTTTCCATTGATGAGAGCTTCCTGCCTTGGCCTCAAGAGATAAGAGATTCTCTTGCTTGATGTATTTCTCCTTCATGATTCGAGTCCACAAGCTGTCATGATTATTTATAAGTTGCCATCCAAGCTTCGCCAAGTTGGCTTCATTACAAGACCTCATGTGGCGGATACCAAGCCCACCGCAACTCTTAGGCGCACAGATAGTGTCCCAGTTGAGAAGATGAATCTGTGACAAGAAAGATTGTTTTCGAAGGAATCTTCCTTAAAGCTGAAAGATCTCTATATAGGAAAATACAAGGCTTTCCGCTTCGCGCCTAGTGGACCAGTGAATGAATGGGATAGGGCCGAAGTAATGAGTGGGCTCTTTCCTACTTATTCTCTCTAGACTCTATTCCTTTGACTGGAATAGGTCACCAGAAAGGAAGTCTCAGTCTGATAAGGAAGCTGACTCATTTCATTTCCTTGGTATGGTGAGTTGTAAGACGAAAGAAAGTCAAGTTATTCCAGGCCTTGTACACTTGCCGATCTCTGGTACGGGTACGGTAAAGAAGGACTTTCGCTAGGGACAGTTGTTTCTAAGTCAAGGTTCTGCAATTCTCGGTGCTTTACAATCCATTTCCATGAGCGAAGGATGTACCTATTCGATCTATTCAGTTTCGATCTAATTGACTTCGCCATTTTCGAATGAGAAAGATTGACTTTATCGCGCCATTTTATCATTACCTCCTTCTATACTCTTGAATCCCTAAATTCGATTTTTATACCATTCTAGGGTCTAGAGTTCCGTTCTCTCAGATGGAATAGACGTGAAAAATCAGACTAGCTCTAAGGATCAAATCCTCTTCAAACATCAAAATAGAAAGGAGCTATAAGCTAAAAAAGGGTCCGCTGGAATCTATAGTTTGATACTGACAGCGAATCCCAACTTCGTTGCCTTCTATTTTCCAGGACTCCTTTCAACAAGTTACATAGAAAGGCTATCTCACAATTCTGGGAAATCCTGCTTTTTTTGAGGGTTCTTGTGATTTCATACTATCAAAAGCGGATACAGCTATTATAGTTACGGCCATGACTGGGAGCGGGCTTAGTCCGAAACATAGTCCTTATTAGCTTACAAGAGAGACTTAGACTTTAGACGCTATTGCATTCTTTACTTCGTCATGCCCCTTTTTTCCTAAGCCCAACTTCCTTGCCTTTCCATTGTGCTTTACCTTTTTTCCGAATCGAATAAGCGAGCACCTTTATTTCATCCGCCAATTAGATAGTAGTGGCTTAGCCCCCTCTTGCTTAATTTTGAAAAAGACTCAGTTGGGAGCCCCAAGGAAAGGGAGTGAATCAAGGCATTCAAACAGTTTGTTACTTTGCCCATAAGTCTCATATCATACAGTTGCCAAGACTTAGTCTTAGAAGGTTTAGAATAATACTGGATTGATAAATGAAGGTTCTCCATGATCTGAGTTGTACGACTCTGGGAACAACAAGAAAAAAGAAAGACTTAAACACTGACTGAGGTTTAGAAGTATGCTGAGTTGGTAAATGAATACTAAGTCGATAGACGATAGAAATATCTTAGTTAGATAGACAACTATCGTATAGCTGGTTGAAGGTTCAATACGACGTTGTCAAACGGCGGGTTAAAAAGTCTAATGAAGAACTAGCCCGTAGCACCAAGAGAGTTAAGGAAAACGAGCCGGAGATCACTGAATCACCGACTGATGTTGACATGGTGGAAGAAACTCCTGCTGCCAGTTTCTCCACAGCCAGATCCGATTGCCCAGGATTCAGAGATGCCAGAGGAAGTGGCTGGGCTTGCACCAAAAATCTCATTTCGAGATAAACTGCTGGGAATCCAACAAGAGCGACAAGACTTTGAAAAGCGATGGAATGACCCTATTCTCTCAGGGTGGGATGAGTCCATGATAATGGTAAGCCAGAAAGATGGGCTTCCTTCTTTCCGCTGCGGAGGCGAAGAAAAAACTGTCTAAACCATGAATGGACGCTTTAATACTCAAACTCATGGGTTCTTCAATCAGCTACAGCTTCTTGGTGGAGAAACTTATCCGTCTGTGGCAACCAAAAGGTTCAATGGAAGTGGTGGATCTCCAAGACGGATACTACCTGGTAACTTTCGAGCTTTTTGACGACTATCAGTGGGCGATTGACGAAGGTCCCTGGACGAATTTTCACTCATTTATGAAGTCGATTCAGCTACCCTTGACCAGTGAAGGTTCAGAATGAGGCTTTGTTGCCAGACGATTGGGACAAAGTAGGTCAGTCTACAGACGATTGGAACGGATTCTAGGCTTATTGAAAAGCAACAACTGGCCTGGCCCTAAGAAGGGCAAGCTACAGGAGAGGAGCAAGAAGAACAACAGGAGGGAAGGAAAGACATTCGATCGTATCCCTTAGCAACAGAAGAGAAGCTACTCCGAGATTATATCGCTGAAGTCGAGAGCAGAATCATGTGCTCAGAGAAGAATGAAACCAGAACAAGAAGAAGGAAAACTATAGGAAAGAAACTAGAGTCACATAGAAGATCAGGGATTTACTACAATAAAAGTGAAGAAGAACCCCTCTGTAATTAGATCGATCCCATGATAGTTATTCATACATTCAGCAGTTTTTCATGACTCAAATTGCAATACAATTGGTTTCTTACTTCTTGTTACCACCTTTCTTTCCGAATTAGTAAACATCCTAGGTTCAAGCCAACAGCTTCTATCTTGAGCGAGAACATCCCATACATCCTAAACTTGAACTGCATTGAATCGAGTGAGCCGGACCTTACCTCTCATCCCAGGCAACGTAAGTTGGAAGGACAAGAGTAGTCAAATCAGTAAAGATAAGAGAACAAAAAGGAAGAATCTAACCTCATCGGGTTATGCCACAACCAGAACAGCCGTCTTTCCTATGGTAGAGCCATCGATCTATACTATATTGAACTCTCTTTGGGTCTCTTCCCGGGGATGGATAAGTCAGTCTATTATCTGTTATCATCGGATAGATTCCTTTGCTGAATTCCTTCGGAGCTGGAGCAATAAGAGATTGAAGAGTTGACTTTACGTTGAATACAGGAAGTCGCCGCATAGATGGAATGAACTATATATAAGAGAAGAGGCTAGGCAAACTGAACTACGTGCACTAGTTTCATTCTATATGTCTCTGAGCTTAAGGAAGAGTCTCTTAACCCGGAGCAAGCACTAGCAGCCGATCAGGAAGACCGCTTGCAATCAGTGAGTTCATAAAGTACTTAATGGCAAACCCTCTCGCCCTTTCCTGTGCCTAGTCACTAGTAAAGTAGGTAGATCGCCAGATCTAGTCAGTAGTGAGACTGCCCTTTCAAGCACTGAAAAGTCAATCTTCTCCCTGGATTCCCCTCTAGAAGAGCTTGACCCCAGGCAAAAGAAAAGCTGAATGCCGTACCTGCTAGGATGATTGGGATGTATGCAACCATTTGTCATATAAGGAGAGACTGACGGAGAGACTGAGTCAAGCACTACAAGAATTAGCACAAGGATAATATGATCGTTAGCTCCTCTATTATACTCAACCTTCAGCTGCCCTCCTTTCCGTTAGTCTGATCCACTTTAGTGATCCCACCTTGTGAGCCTTCTGGCACGCACAAGTGGTAGCCGTAAGGCAGGCCTAGAGGAAGTTTCTTTTCCAGTAATGGGAGATCCAGCCCATCAACATAGGTAAGCGCTGTAAAGTCTCGCGATGGGGCATTCCTTTTCTTTGCTGAGCCAAGTGACATAGAGTCATCTTTCCGGGTAGAATTTTTTTCCATACCAACTCTCCTTCCTCAAAGGATTTGAGACCTAGATCCGATCTCTAGTTTTGAGTTAAAGGAAGAAGGCATAGACCTTATCTGATCTCCGAAAGTGAGAAACTGGGATAAATAGACTGATTGACTCTGGCCTGGTACAACTTCTCTTTTCTAATCTGTGGAGCTACCTATTGGATCGGTCGAGCTACTGGCACTAATGCTTGGCCTGAATTGGGCAAATAAGCTTTTCTCAATCTTCTATCTTTGACTACGTCATGATCGGGCAGCCAATGCTAGGCATGATTCTATTGAGCAGGTTACTTTCTTGGCACCTTTACCTTTCTTACCGGCAAGGTCTTACAACACCTATTCTCCTTTTATTCAATACAAATGCTTTCTCAGAAAAAAGAAGAGGAGAAGATCTCTTTGCCTAGTCGGCTAGTAGACAAAGGGGAAAGGAAGCCAAGCTTTCGCGAAAGCCTAAGCCGGTCACCGGAGCCTAAGGTCTTCTTTAAGCGAAGCGAGCCCAATGGATATAGTAAATAAGGGAGAGTGACTGTTCCAAGTATTCCAGTCGTTCCCGAGTAGCTTTCCTTCTTTGTTTAAGGTTTTTTGCGGGATAGTAAATAGCAAATCTTTACTCTATTGAGCCATCCCCTAAAATGAAAATTGGAGTGTTCAGCTAAGCCGCCTCTTATGTGCCAGTTCCAGCAGTGTCGGTATCCAATCAATATGAGCAGTTTTGCCTTCCCTGAGGGCAGAGATATTGAGTTTATGCCTTATCCTTTCGTTTCGAGCCAGCTGTCTCTTTGAAGCTTGCAGTATACAAGAATAAGCTTAACCAAAATCGATCTCACAAAGCAGCTCTTTCGCCAGCGGTATCGAAGTGCTTTTACAGCAGTCATAGGGTAAACGCATTCAGTTGCAGAGCAAGTTGGAGTTGTAAGTCATAGTTTGAAAGAAATCATTTATATAGAATGAGAAATCTAAACTCTAGAATCAATCTTGAAATCAATGCTTTTCTTTGATCTTACTTTTCTTGTCTTTTTTCTCTAAAGTGCTCTTGGTTGATTTTTTTCGTTCAATCGAGCGATTCCCAGAAAATTCAAATTAAAGAGAAAAGTCAATTCAAATTGAATTGGCGACCACAGTGGGAGACCAATTCAAAATGCCTAGGAAGACTACTATAAACTTCTCTATTTGAAAATGGGAACAAGTTGTATGAAAATTCCTTCATTTTTTCGATTAGAGAACCAGGCCTTTGAAGACACTTGAAATCCTCAAAGTCCTGTATATTCTCAAGATTCAAGTTCAGTTCTGAACGGCCCAAAGATGATGAGGTTGGCTTGGATAGCTTTACTCGAAAGTAATTTACAGCCGTGTTATAAATCAAAATGATTAATGATTTGATAAGAAAATGAAAGAGATAACTGAGGCGAGAAACTGACCATATAATTGCATCTGAAAGAAATGATTGTAATTCCTTTCGCAAAGTAGTCAACAAAAAAGGTTAACACTTTTGTAAATGAGAGGACTGGCTGACGTTATAGATGTGAATCAATCTTTTTCAGCAACAGTGGGACCAATGGCTAAGGCTAAGCCAGTGGACTGGGTTTGAGCCAGACAGACGTAATGAAACTAATTGAGCCTTGGTTAGTGAGAATCAAAAAGGGGCCCGAATGCTGGCCAGAGGAAGAGTTTTGAAGGGAATCGAAAAAACCTTAAACACTAGGGTTCCTCAACAGGATTGGATTCTGGTACTTCTAGAGCTAATGAAATCCCGAATAATCCTTTGTTCAAGCAAGGAAAATCTTAGAATACAAAAGACCAGAACAAACTAGACCTAGCAGGCAACCCATTCGATTATTCCCGTAAACACCAAAAAGAATCAAGTGATTGGCCATAACCTGCAGGTCTCTTTCGCTCCTGTAAAAAGTACACCAAATGGCAAAAACTATCAGATCCTGTCAGTTCCTCTTATTCATGTTTTGAATGTGTGGTCAGATAGAAAAATCATCAATCGACTCCTCAGGGTGCCAACTCCTACTATGGTTTGAATCAGCCGGCGACTGAAGGGGGACATTTCCTTATGGACAGAATCTCCATAAGTTAGGGAGACAACAAGAAATTTTAGGTTGGTTTTCAAAACCGAATATACAAGCATATCAGACCATACCAGAGCAGTCTGTCTTTGGTAATCAGCAACCCCAATTTCCCGGGGCGAAACTTTTGCCAGAATTATGGTCAAAATTGGATTCCTCAGAACCCGACCTCAGCCTACAATCAATTAACAAGCCATTGTATAGGAAGCCTTATCCTGAGTACATTGGAAAGGGATCACTCTTTTCCTATGGGCTAGGGCGATACGATACTTGAGTTTACCTTATTCTCAAGAGAATCCGGAGAAGGTGGTAGCTCGTATAGAGAGGCATCAAATGATGACTACCTGAAACTTAGGCTTGTCCAAAGTTCCCTGACTGGAAACCTTTTTATGTTAACTTGCCTCCTAACTCAATATTCAATTTACTTGGAAAAAAGATCAAAATAACTTTCAGTCCCATTTTTCTAGGACAAATCGTCTCTATGGCAGACTTGGCTCGACTAAGACAACAAGTTGGCAGTTCATTTTGAGGGTTAAGAGAGCCTAAGTTAAGTGCCATTTGCATTTTCTCAAGTCTGTTAAGTTAGCTCAGAGTCTGCCCATTATTCCTTTAGTTTGTCGTCTGTAATTTGTCTTTAGGCCTGTTAATAAAGCCATATGATAATGTACTTAGAGGTACATTCAATGCGAATTTCTCCCTGGAATTAAGCATTATTCAAAGACAGTAAGCAAGGCACTAGTTGGAAGTGAAGTAGGATCGGCATGGTATTTCTCTTCTATTTCATCCTATCTAGGCCTATATTTTTCTGATAAAGAGGCATTCCAAGATTCTATAGAGTAGCAAGAAATGGTATGAGCTTAGTTTGAGTGGCATCCGCCTTCTTGCGCCTTGGAAAGGCATTCCAAAGAAGAACTTATCGAGGCGAGGCCTTTTCTCTTTCCTCCGGTTTTAGAGCTGGAAAATAGAAAGAAAAATTTCTAGTCGCATTCAATCCTTTTTTTTTCTATGCTAAAGGCTCTGGTTCTGTTAGACTATACTTTGAATTTCGTTCAGTCACAGTTCCAATCTCGAAAAAACTCTCTGCTTGCTTTGAATAGCGTAGTCACCAAAGCAAACTCTCTCTTATGCGCTAGTGAATCATATGCCATCCGAGTCGCCACCAATCATGTGGGATGGGATTGGTCATCTTTTTTACTCTGCTAGAAATACAGTGACTTCCACTGCTGCTACTAAGCTAATAAGATCGGGAGAAAAAGTGATGAAAGATTTGAAAAGTAATCAAGGAGCTATGTATTTAGCACTAAGCCTCATCTTAGTGAAAAACGAAACGGAACAGATTTCAGTGGAGCTACACGCATTCTATATCTTCCAATTCGAAGTTACATTTCACAATTCTGTTAGGAAAAAAATGGAAGAAGAAATTGACAGATATTTTCTTTTCCAGTCTCTCTTTCTACGGCGAAAGGCGCATCTCTTCCTGGCCCATGTAAGCAGTTAGAAAACTGGAACTGGGATAGCCTCGTAGAAGGGCAAGTAGGGCAAAAAGCCGGGGAGATGACTCATTTCTTTCTTAAGACTGTCCTCAAGGTCCTCGGGCACGAAAAAGAACAACTAGTGGGGCTTTCGGTCCTTAACCCGCTTATTCCGGCTACCCATTCCACTCCTAAAGCAAAGAAGCTTGGGGGCACAGATCTACATTGCCCCGTAATCACTATCTTTTCTTTTGTCATAGTTGCCGATGTTAATTATGTAATTTCCCGTGCTAAGTCAGAAATTCCTTATTAAAGGGCATACAAAAGCAAGGTTCGCTTAGCGCTTAGCTTAAAGCTAAAGTTTCGTGGGCTTCTTGCGTAGTTGTTAGTAGAGGTAACGAAGAAAACTACAAATGGTGGAAAACCTCATCCCAAAGAAGCTCTAATTCGATAGATTCGAAGAAGCGGAACTCCTAACAACGTGATAGTTGGCCCTTAGGAAGTATGATATGCCTACCTGGCATACTAGCTAGCAGGGCCCTAACTGCAGGATTTTCAAGGTCCGATTCACTTCTTCACTTCCAAATTATCTTCCCTCCCAGCTATTCAAGTATCTTCACCGGAAGACTGAGCAAAAGAAGTCAGAAGCTGGAGAATATCCCATATCATATGATATGGTATGAAATCTCGAAATGACGTAAGTGATAGGTTTGAAGATTGAGACTTCAAGGATCAGACTTTCGTCTTTAGATCTAAGCGCAACAGCCTTTAATGCTGTATTCGAGGACTCAAGATCTTCAAAGGTAGGCCAGGAAGTATGATTTCTAGGATTAGCAGTTACCGAGCTAGTAGTTAGATTGTGAGTTACTGCTTTAGGAAATTTGTAAAAGAGAAGGAGACGCACCCAGTGATTCTATTCGCCCATTGAATCAATTAGGTAAGCAACTAAGAAGGCTTAGGCTCAGACTGGGCAGTTGAAAATCGAATCTTCTCAATTAGCTGCTATGAGATCAAATGGAGATCTTCCAGCCCCTAGCTCAGGGGTAACATATAGGCCCCAATATAACGAAATCAATTTCTTTAGGTCATCCCTAATATTCCAACGGGAAGTTGTTAGTAGTGAGTAAATGCATGAGTAAATGCAGTATATTCTTATCCTTGATCTGCATAGAGATCCGTAGTCTCTTCCCTATGATTCCATGCCAATTCCCTGCCGCCTAAACCCTTTAGAAAAGGGCAGAAAGGCAACTAGTTAAGTCAGAAAGGAAAGAAGTCCTTTCTTTTTCACAAGTTAATGCTAATTAAAGTGCCACAGCTGATTCGTCGAAAAGACTAGCAGCATTTGTCCACTTCTCTCTAACTCTTTAAGACGTCGAAGCGTCCCCCATTTGATCAATTACATTGCCCTCTGTAAAGAGCTATTGATCATGTCTGCTAGTGTTTACAGGCAAGGAACTTTCAACAGGCATGGTAGAACCAGGAACCAGGCTCTCAGAAGAAGAAGGTAATAGGTATTACCCAATACCAAGAAAGGTGGAAACCTAGGGCTTAAGGTCGAAGATCAAGCTTGGGCAAGGTGAGGGAGAAGTTGGGTGTCAGGATCCCATATGGAACGATCGAGTTGAATCAAGGCACCTGTTTGCTTGGCCGAAGCTCCATGTTGAATCAAGCAAGGTGGGGCATATAGTTTTTTTTGAAAGTGGTTTATCGGATAAGATATAGGAGTGAGTCTTTATTGGTGTAGAGCAAAGTCTAGTATGGGGGCAGAATGTATAAATGTCTAATGTGTTAGTGTTAATATTCAGATTGTCGCTTGTGAGTAGTAGTATCCTATTATCTTCTCAATGGTTAATCCTACATGACAGCGAGTTCTGATCCAAGAGTTCTTCATAGTAGATCGAGGTTATCTTTCTGTGGTAGTTAGAGAATTCGAACAAGTCCGAGGGGGAACTGGATAGCTTAAACGGAGGGTTCATATACTGCTCAATTAGCGCGGAGAAGCCAATAGAACGCAAAGAACTAAGACCCTTACTATCCAGTCTTAACTTATGGTTGATATAGGGTATAGTGTACTTATAGATAGGATATTCTCCTAGAATCAAAGGGCTAGCTAGTTAACCATAGAAGTTTTCTATTCAATGGATGGTTAAGAAAGAATGATTCATAACCAGCACAGAAGAGTTGTGGTCTTTGACTCGGAAACGAGTGGTTACGAAAGTGATTCTAGAACCCTAGCCCTACCCAGTTCATTCCTTCTTCCTTTCTCCTATTTGTATTTGATTCATTTTCACTCCTAAATTGACACTTTCCTAAGTCCTTCGTACGAATAGTTATATGGAGAAAATGTTAGGGTCTAAACTGCTGCTAAAGAGAAATAAGATAAGGTAAGGTAGGAAGATAGACTGAAAGGAGAGGAAGTAGGGTAATTGTCTGATTGAAGCAGGTGGAATCTGACTTTTGTGTATAAATCCTGTGATAGTGCTTTCAAATCTATACCGTAGAACTCGACTCTTAAGGCAGGGTGTGAGGTTCGTGAATGAAAGCTTCCAGAATGACTGCTTCTTTTCTATGCGAAAAGTCGGATCCTTATGACCTTTTTTTTAGTGGGAGTTCTTACTCGACTTTTCTTTACCGAATGTACCATGCTTAGAACTATTGATTGAAATTATGCCTCCAGAAAATGGGAGTATTCTGAGTACTTCTTCCTTCTACGTGAGGCGCGCTTAATATTATTCTGTTTTGTCTTTCCTGCTTCTAGTAAGCAATCCCAACTGAGACATCTTTTCCTAGTCTAAAGTCTTTCATTTCAATTCAATGGCTTTGCTGTATGGAATGCTAAAAGACTTGACTCTGCTGATTTTTATCTGGGCACATCTCCAATTAGCCATTCCATAGAAAGTCTCTCTTCAACCATTCCAATAATATATTGAATTTCCTTTCAAGAGCTTTACGTCTGGAACTTGCTTGGAATCGTGCACTAGCGCCTCTATTTCCTATTTCTATTTAAACTGCCCGGTTTTATACGATAGAAAGCATCACTTTCTCTTATTCTCCTTATTAGCCCTGACATGAAACTCCTCCGATAAAACGCCCAACAAGGGGCTTGTCTCAACTCTTAGTCTTGGTAACCACCGGAATTTGATACCAAGTAAAGTCACTGATCATAACACTTCCATAACCTAACCCGAACCAGCTCTAGGAAGGAATCGATTTCGTCTCTAGCAATTCGACTATCCATATCAAGTTAAGTTCCATTACTATTCATTTATGTCCTCAACCCACATTGGCACCTATCGAAAGGAATATCTCCATCGAATCTCATTGAAAGAGCAGGTAGGGGACCGGATCTCAAAGCTACCCTATCCGATAATAGAAGAGTTATATTCTTCCTCTCTATTCTACTTATACCCGAGTTTCACAGAGGGCTCCTATTGACCTCCTAAAGGTAAAGGAAGTATAGAGATCTGTCGTGAAGAGGAGAGGAACGTATCAAAAGAGCATTCGGGTCTCGTCACTATTCTACTTCCAAAAAATATCGAATTTGGAAAATAAGAAATAATATAGGTGGGAGTGGATTTTGATGAGACTAAATGGTCGAAGCCTTCAATGCTAATGATTGATCAAGTTGATAATTGCCTAAAGCCAGTTAGACCACGAATTAGTTTACCTCAGGCTCGCTAACATTGAATTAGCGATTTCTGCTACTCGGTCTTGTTTTGATCTGCTACGGTGGAAACTGTACATGGGACTGTGAAAAAAAAACCTTATGCTAGCTTTCTTTCTGCTTCTGCGTGGCAAACTGCCGAATCCTTTGTCCAGGTTCTAGGGAACTAGTGCTCTGCCTTTCCAATATCACTTAGGCCTAAGTAAGCCTTAGTCGGCGGGGTCTTCCCCTGCCCGCAGGCCCTTGTGCTGACTCGAACGATCCACATATGCGATCATCACACCTCTATGTACCTACAATGAGGGCTCCAAGGCCTACTGTACAATCATGTAGGAAGTGCATCCTGCACACCAGAAATGTCGTACGCCAATCCCCTGTACCTACGCCCATTGAAACATATATTTTAATATAATCTCCGACGCGACGAGCAAGTCCCCATGCAAATAGCTACGTTGGTCAATCGATCAAAGTATAGGAAAAACCAAGTGCCGGTTTTGAGCTTTCATGAACTTCCTATAGTGGGCAGGTTTTTAGAGGCCTTGAAAGGAGATGGATTCTGGCAAAGTGGAATTGTGGAATTGAATTCTTTACTTCTCGACTCACGGTATATGATCAAAATTGGATTCTTTCAATCGGAGATGGGATTGATGAGATAGGGCGAGACCGTTTTTAACCACGATCTGCAAATGTTTCAGTCTAATCGATCAAAGGGCCTTTGACCTAAGGTCACTGTCTTTCTACACCTCGGACACTGTCCCATCTCTCCTCCTTTACTTTCTCTTACTCCCCCATTCGTTGGATTTCGGCCGCTAAGCGTACTGAGTAAGGGCAGGTTCTATCCCGACCAAGTAAGTCGGGTTTAGATCTTTGATCAATATCAATCTGCTAACTGCTAAGCTATTGCTTTCTATTTCTTTCGGACTTGGCTGATGAATAATTCACCTCGATTCTTCCTTTTTTGCTAAAAAAACGGAATCGTCAATAGATAGACTCTATTGATTCTATCCTCTCCTTTCAAAGTCTTCGACTAATTGGAGCAAGAGCAGCAAGAAGGGGTTATGTACACGCCGAATTCACTTTGTGTACTCATTTCGTCCTAGAGTCTGGATCCAAAAGCTAAAGAGGGCCAACCTTAGTAAGTATCTAACTTATACCTATTAAGAACAGAGGTCTTGTTCATGGATCCAGTTGAAAAGCTCTCGGAAAGACATCAATCCGTGGATAAACTAAAGGCTTCCACTGACTTCCCATTTCTAGATCATTCATATTGAGTAACATAGCCCATTTCGGTTAACAAATAGGGGTGGCATCAGAAAGATCACCCGATCAAGGAGTTTTCTTTGCGCCACTCGAAGACCCAGACCCACCAACCAGGTCGATCAGGAAAAAGCTCCAATTTGACCCTTAACTAACAGTCATAATACCATCACCTATGGTAGCGTGACCAAGGTCCTTCTATCTTCCTAATGTCTCATTGGAGCGATTGGGGAATTCCAAAGCTTGAATGAAGTGATTGGCGGATTCCTTCTTTCGTCAGCTTTACGCCCCTTCAACACAATCAGCCGTTAAGTCTTTCTTTTCTGGTTTAGAATCAGTATGAAAATGTTAATGCTATCGGTTGGAGAATCTGATTAGGCAATGTGACCTAGCAGTAGGAATTGCTTGCTTTATGGTTCTACTGGCTAAAGTCTTTAGCAATTAGGTTTTTTGTTCATCGGCTAGCTCATCTGTACTGAAAGGAGTTGCCTTCATAATCTACTATTTGCTTTCCGAGATAACAGCAGTGCGAAAGGAAACTCATACAAAGCAAATAAACAAAAAGAAAGGGATTTTGTGCAAATTAAGCACCATGTCTTCCCTCTTAATAATGATAGTTTACCTAAAAAGGAAGTCAAAGTCATGCTTTCCTTTCCCTTACAAAAGAGGGTGAAGATAGGGAGGGACTCATTCACCAAGGCAAGAAAGGGCACTCCCAGCATGAGGTTCCCCAATGGATTACCTAGAAGTGGTTCAAGCCATTTTTCTGAGAGCAGAACAATTGACAAGGTTTGCAGCGGAGTGGAATGAAAGATTCTATCATGTTTTAGGTTAAACCTCTATCCCATGCGAAGGAAACAAGATGCCCGATTGCATTCCAATTATGTGGTGAACACGAGCATACCGCTCGCCGGTCCAACAGCAGACCGGACATGTCGCTCTTGGCCCCACCTGCTTTTCCTTCCGATCTTACATTCATTAGTCAAGCTTCGCTTTTCAAACTAGAAATTACAAGCTTTGCTGTCAAAACTGTTAACATCGTTAACTGATCTTCCTTCGTCTTAGAATTCTACTATTGTATTGCACCCAACTCCGTTGCCTTCTTCGGATCCCTTGCTTTATTTCTTTCTTAGTAGTTTTAGCTTGCAAGCTATAGTACGAAGGAACAGACTGACTGGCTTGGTTCATTCGTAAAGTGAAAGTCAACCTCTTCCCTTTCCTGCCGTTCATGGTCTTCCTGGTCCGTCCATAAAGACTACTTTACCTAGAGATAGAAAGGAAGGAATGGAATGACTTGCTGGCGAGTGCCTGCTCCTTGGTCGAGAGTAATCTATACTCCTTTCAGTCGTTCTTCCGAACCTCAAACTATTCTAAACCTTTCGTTGCGCCTCCTCATGGCTTTAGTCACAAGTAAGACTGTAATACCTGATCTTTTTCAATATATTTTCCCAAAACACTTTGAAGCAAGATCAGACGGGGTTGGCATGATGGGAACTAATTCAGTCTCAATTTCATTTATAAAAGGAAGATGTTAACAGAAAGATGGCGCAAGAGCGATCTAAAAACAAAGAAGAAGAATTCTTAGAAATCTGATCACAGAAGCACAAGCGCTTAATTGCTTTTATTTAGAGAACTCTAGAGAATAGAATGAGTTCATCGACTAATTCAATAAATTACGAAAAACAAAGAGGACTCCTATACATACACAAAAAATCGTCCCCAGAGCTTCATCTATCAACCCAGCAATTCCATACCTGAGTCTACCAACTCAGTAAACTTCGACCCAGTGTTTAGCAACCCAGTAAACTGAACTGAACGTCACCAGAGCTGAGTCTATCAATCTACCTAAACGGTACCTTCTGATCCCTCTGGAATGATGCTGGAATGAACCTATGGGCTAAGTAGCAAACTGTTTGTATGGCAATTTGAGTCATGAAAAAACCTTAGACTACCTGAATGTTGAATAACTATCATGGGATCGATCTAATTACAGAGGGCTTCCATTCTGTCGCCCCCTTATTCTATAGATTCTAGTAACTATTTCCTTACCATATTCGTAACAATGGAATACCTTAATGGTATGCCTTCTATGTGACTATAGTATCCTTTTCTATCCCTCATTCAGGTCATCTGTACTCAGTATGGTAATATATCTTCTGTATAGGGAAATAAGATAGTGAAATCAGGTCTGTCTGGCATTTTCCCTCTTTTATAGCTTGTAAACTAAGCACCATCGCCTATGGTGGATAATCCCTACTTTACTTGAAGCTATCAGCTCTGTCTGTCATCGCATCTAAGTAAGTAAGGGAATCTCTGTCTTTAATCTCTCACCAGGATGAAATGGTAAGATCAAGTCGGGTAGGTTACAAACACATGAAAACTCGGAGGGGAAGTTACAACTACCACTACCCCGATTAGCGGCCTAGAACCCCTTCCTTACGTTTCGGAAGATCGGGATAAGCCCCAGAAGCCATCAAACCCAAGGGAAAGAGATTTTTCTAATGGGAAGAAAGAAGAGCTCCAAAGAAGCAGAAATCTTAGGGATTAGTAAATAGGATCACTGCAGATGGGCTACTAGGGAACCCCGGAAGGGTTCTATTCCTTTGGTTTAGGCTTCACCGATAGAGCAAGGTACGTACCGATCCTAGCACACAACTAAAGCAAGGGGAACTAGAGCTCTAGCTGGGAGAACTACAACCGGAATCAGAGAAGCTGCAAACCCTAGAGATGATAAGGTGAACCGATCCAACTCAGCAGTCCAACGAAATAATAACACTAGGGCAAGCTCGGGCTCGAGATATTCTGCGCTGCCAGTAGATGATGACGGCGATGCGGAGATTACGGATCTAGCTCCTCAAATGGTAACAAATCAGACTGTTGACGTATCAGTCAACGTATCGGCTAACAAATCGGATAAGCGGGATACTAGGCAAGAGAAAAGGGCGGAGAAGAATTCGACCAATCAGCAGATTTGGGTGGAGAAGGCTGCGCCGGAAATCACTCCAATGGAAGAGTCAGGCTTGACTCTAGGGCAGCGCTTAAAGCATAATAAAGGAAAAGAAAATGTCAACGCCAACGTGCAGAAGAATGGGAAAAAGGCCTCCACCTCATCACATGCAAAGAACGATGTCGTGTTGAAACCTAAGACTGCTCTCCAGAAGCACACGAATAGAGTCAGTAGGGTTCCTTTAGAAGAAAACATTATCGCGCAGAACTTGCTCACAAACGGTGACAAGAACTTATCCGGCACACCCGTCGTGAACCATGGCAGAACAACCATTGTCACAACTAAGCCAAATCAACCCCCGGTTCACCGAAACGCGACACCCATTCACAAAAAACATCCTCCTTACGCACCCCGCCCTGTATTTGTTTATGGGACAGCCGTCGATACACCCTCATCTAGTAACTGCCCTCCCACTCATGGACAAGCTGGAGGTGTCGTTCAGGTATACGCGCAGCAACTGGTTCATGCTACTATTTCTCGGAGGCACCAACCCCCATGGCTCCTCACCTAGATTTATGGTAGCCCCAACCCCAAGCAGCGTGAGAAACTTTGGGATGCTCTGAGGGACGCCCATTCACACCATGACCTAGCCTGGTTAGTCACTGGGGACTTCAACCAAGTAGGGTCGGCGTCGGAAAAGCATGGTGGCCGCCCGGTGAAGCAAAGACGGTGTAATCTGTTGAATACGTGCATGGAGGACTGTGAGTTAGCCGATTTGGGGTACTGTGGACCGAACTTTACGTGGACCAATTGTCAGGAGGGTCAGACTCGTGTAATGCAACGTTTGGATAGAAGTTACGCCAACCTTCAATGGCGCGACCTCTTCCCGGACGCTGTAGTCAAGCACCTACCTCGTTCAAGGTCTGATCATTGCCCATTACTCATTGAGACGGCCCCCGTGATTCGGATGAACCAGCAGCGAAGGCCTTTCCGATTTCAAATGGCTTGGTGTCGCCATCCGGATTTCCACCGTGCTGTTTCCCAAGCTTGGGACGATAGTGAGGAAGATTTCACGAAGATCACTCAGAAATTTGCGGATGAGATGAAGAACTGGAATCAAACGGTTTTTGGGAACGTGTTTTTGAGAAAGAAGAAGCTGCTTAACAGACTTGGCGGAGTGCAGCGTGCCTTAGAAAAGGGCCATCCTCGCTATCTTCTTAAGCTTGAAACGAAGCTCATGTCTGAATACAAGGAGGTTCTCAAGCAAGAAGAATTGTTGTGGTTCCAGAAAGCACGTACGCAATGGATTGCTGATGGAGACCGCAATACTCGATACTTTCACAGTAAGGCGTTGGCCCGGCGCCGGCGGAATAGAATCCATCAATTACAGAACGAAGACGGTGATTGGGTAGACGAGGAAACTGGGCTCAAGCAACTTGTTCGGGCCCATTTCTGTAAGTTATTCTCCGCTGACGTCGGCATAGCACTGGCACCACTTCCCTTCTCTGGCCCAAAGCTGGAGGCCCACATAGGCCCAACTCTTGATCTGCCTATTGACCCAAGTGAAGTCCATGAAGCCTTGTTCAGTATGAATCCTCATAAAAGCCCTGGCATTGATGGGTTAAGTGCGTACTTCTACCAACGTAACTGGGCCCAAGTTTCTCGGGCCTTGATTAGCATGATCCAAGATGCTTTTGAGTTGGGCCACTTACCTCATTGAGCAAGACTCTCATCGCGCTTATACCTAAGAGAACCCCGAATCTGTGACCCAGCTCCGTCCTATTTCTCTCTGCAACGTCAGTCTGAAGATTATATCGAAAATTCTTGTTCATCGTATAAGGCCGTTCCTTCCGTCGCTGGTTGCTACAACCCAATCGAGCTTCAGCCCAGGCCGGCAAGGGACCGACAACATCCTTGCTGTGCAAGAAGTGCTTCATTCCATGAAACGTTCGAAGTGTCGTAAAGGCTGGATGGCCCTCAAGATTGATCTAGCAAAGGCATAGGATCGGGTTTACTGGAGCTTCTTGCAGAGCTGCTTAGTTGAATATGGATTGCCCCCCAAATGGATCACCATGGCCATGAAGCTAGTCTCGGACGCTGATATCTCTATTCTCCTGGAATGGTGAGGAGACTGAGAGCTTCAAGCCAACCAGAGGGGTACGGCAAGGCGATCCCCTATCGCCATACCTCTTTGTTCTGGTGTTGGAGCGGCTTGCCCACTTAATTGATGATCAGGTTCGTTTGAGGAATTGGAAACCGGTTCCAACCGCTAGAGGAGGCCCACAGATTTCTCACGTCTTCTTTGCAGACGATCTTGTATTGTTTGGGGAGGCAACGGTGGAACAAATGAATGTCATTCTGGATTGTCTTGGCCGTTTTTGCTCCGCCTCAGGGCAGCAAGTAAACTTTCTTAAGTCCCAACTCTTTTGCTCCCCTACTGTCGAGCCCGATATAGCTGCCAATTTGAGTTCCATGAGCCAAATTCCTTCACCCCTTCTTCGGAACTTAGATATTAGTGACAATCCCTTCATTTAGAAATCCAGTATACTTCAAAGCATACCTTCT
>JAYMTT010000009.1:0-61612 GCA_036898025.1 Hypseocharis bilobata
CAACCCAACCATACATGCCCTCCAATTATATCTTCCAAATCGTCCACACTAACAATCCAGCCTTCTCCCCCAAAGGGATATTTTAGTAAATAACCAAATAGAACACTTGGGCTAAGGGTCTGGTCATTTTTCATCCCTCTCCCATTCCTTTCTTTGAGCTAAGATTCTGACTTCAAGGACCGGATTCATTTCCTTTTGGTTTAATATAGGTTGTAGGCGCTAGGCTCGCAGCTAAGAGCCAACCTTTACAAAAAAATATTCATGGTTCGGTTTTTAATAAGAAGGAGAGGGCTTTTTCTGATCCTTTCTAACCAGATATTTGAAAACCTGGCCCTGCTTCTTTCTATCGAAGCAGTTCAGTTACTTCATCCCTAAAGGACCAGACTGCTTCGCTCCTGGTTTTGATTCGACAAAAAGTCAAAGGCACAGATTCACAGGGCCAATTCCAGTTTTGAACAAGTCCACTTGCAAGACTGAAAATAAGCAACCTTGGACGCTACCTCTATCTTACAGTTAGAGTCGAGCCGATCTCATCTCCTGTCCGTATTGAATGAAGGGTCGACTAGACCTGCGAATGAGAATCAAAGGCTAACTAACCTTCCCTCTTAGAATCGATCGGATATTGAAAAAACCTAATGAGCCTGAGCCCATCCGAAAACGAAGACTATTCTTTCTCCTTTTCGGCTTAAAGAAAGCCATTTACAGCCATTTCTTAATCTACGGAAGCGGATGAGTCAAGGAATGAGAGTTTACTGCTGAAACTAGTCACCAGTGCCCAGGTTTTCTGTCTCTGCCAGCTCTGGTAGATTGGCATCCTTGTCCAGAAAGGGCAGTCTTGACATAAAAGAAACTCCGCTTCATTCAATCGGTTATCACCCGCTTCCATTCTATCGCACCTATAAAGTCAGTAGACTCTAAACCTTATTCGTAGAACTAATTCGTACAACTAAGCATACCTTATCGTCCGTCCAGTCAATCCTATTAGAGGGGGTTATGCTCTGGCTAAACCATCATTTAAGAATCCAGCATCATCCTTCACCAGAGAAACCTTCTATTCTGTTTATCAATGGCCTGGCAAAGACTTATAGGCAACCGGGTTGACTGCATCGTGTAGGTAGGAATAGTGGCAGCCACTGATTGCACTCAATCCTGCCGGCAAGAGTAAGAAGACTCGCCTCCCAGCCCGATAATCTCGATGAAAGCCGGTCCACAATTCCCTGATATGTAGAATTTTTCACTCGTTCATGAAGCAAGGGAACCCCTAAATAAAGACCAAGGTCATCCGTAATCGGGATACCGCTAATGTCAGTCAAAGCGGAAGCCATTGTGGGCGAAAGGGTGGGGGAGCAAAAAAGCTGAGATTTCTGAGAATTCACTTGCTGCCCGGACGCCAAGCAAAACCGATTCAAAGAGTCCATGACCACATTCATTTGCTCTATCGAGGCTTCCCCAAAGAGGACGAGGTCGTCCGCGAAAAAGACATGAGAAATTGATGGCCCAGTACGAGAGACCTTAACCGGCTTCCACCTCTTAGCACTAACTTGATCAACAATTAGTTGAGATAGCCGTTCCAGAACCAGCACAAAGAGATAGGGCGATAGTGGATGGCCTTGTCTCACTCCACGAGAAGGTTGAAAAGCTTCAGTCTCCTACCCATTTTGACACTGTACAAATATCGTACTTGTTCTACTGGTGATTCTTCTTGGGAAGTTACTAAGGAGAAAGGAGTAGGCACCGTTGGAGTCAGGGCATTAGCCTTTTCTTAGAGAAGGAAAGCTGTCATGGAATCTAAGTTCGAAGTTAGCCAAGGTACGGACTAAATACTCTAGTTGAGTGAAAGAACCCCGCTCATTTTATTCCCTTCCCTCATGCTTAACAGACCGAGTAAAGAAAGTCAAGCATCCCTCTAGGAAGTTTTCTTTATTACACATTCCCATAGGGCCGAATCGAAGACTCTAAGCCTAATGCTGACTAGCCAACTCATCCTATCAGTCCCAGGGCAGGATAAAGAAAGAGTCAGTCTTGAAGAGAAGATCGGGAACATAAAAGACTAGGCTAGACCAAGAGCCTGAATAGACCTACTGAATCTAGGCATGACATAAGCAGAAGAAGGCGGGAAGGAAGCAGCGCTAGCCCCCCTTATACGGAGAATTTATCCCTATTTCCCTAGCTTTAAAGTGCAACCTCAACCCCTGCAGACCGGGGATTTCTATCTGATCTGATAGACGCAATTAGCAGATATGGAGTTGTCCCAGCCGCATTGTCATCATCTAACTTCCTGTCCTTTGACGGCTTCAGCCAACTCTTATGAATATACGCAAAGGCAAATAAGAGGCTCAGCCAGTAGCTACATGCTTATAGGAAGGGCCTCCTTCTCTGATCGGAGTTCTAACCTTAACTGATATCTCGGGAAGAACGCCCATTCATGAAAAGAGACAGGAGCTCAAAGGATTGAACCCTTCCGGAGCCTTGAGCCACACAGGGCAGACAGCTATCAGAAAGCTTGATAGGTCGGGTGAAGGGTTTCAGGTCAGCTGAAAAGACAATAAAAGTCTTCAACACAGCCGAAGCCAAAGTCAAAGGGCATCATATCATCACTTAAGCCATTAGTAGGTCAAAGAGTTCCTCAGTCCCAAGTCCAGGAATGAAAGAGGGAGTTAGAGCAACTAAGGTAGTGCTAACTCTGCTGGGCTTAAATGTTCGATCGTGCCCAACCCATATACTTGCTCGATTTATCTCCCGGCTATGAATCAGGGAAATTCCAATACTGTGAAGGTTCCGACCGGGGTCAGTTGAATGAAGCCACGTCCTCTCATGCATGATTGATCACAGTCCAGGGCGATCACATGAGCTGAGGACAGAGGTCAACCACTCAAAGAAGTTAGAGAAGAAAAAGCCAATCTCAGAAGATCAAGAATGAGAAAGAAAGTCATTTCACTTACTGAACTCGCGAAAGACATGAACTTACTGAACTAAACCAGAAGTAGACGAATATCAATTGGATTGAAAAGCAGAAACTAGACTCTCTTTTTCCTAAGGACGCTTGTGCTCCGACAGGCTCCAAGAGCGGAAATCAAGCTAGAATTCTGAACCTGTGAAATCCATCCATTCGAATCAAATTACGATTTTAGATCCCGGTGACCTGCTTCGCGGGTATTAAAACCACTCTTGGCTAAGCACAATTGGGCGGGACTTTCTCAATCGTAATAGAAAAGAAATGTGGACTAGAACCAAGCTATTAAAACAGGAAATGAAAAGAGATATTCTAGAGTTTATATTTCTCATTCTATATAAATGATTTACAATCGAGATTTTCTTAGAAAAAAAGAAGAAGACGAGATCTAACACCAATCCCAGGTTAGCTAGGCTCTGACAAGACCTCAATCATCCTGTGAAGTCAATCCTACCCATCATCAAAGCAGCCCAAGCTCGATTCTGTGCTGTGGAAAGACTATCCTCGTAAGGGGGCCGAAAATCCGAGGGAAAGCTGCAAGCAGAGTGATAGTAGCGTGTGTCAGCAAACAACTCTAAGCTAAGCTGTTCACCTTGTAGACAGAGGAGATATATAAAGTGTGCCACGCGCGATTCATAAGATTCTGAAGTTTTCATATTTATACCTTTTCTTGTTGGAGTTCTTTGGATGGGTGTTTACCCAAAAGTGTTCCCGGACTGCATGCATACATCCGTAAGTAACTTAGTGCAACATGGCAAATTTAATTGAGAGGAATCAGCAAAGAAAAAAGGGGTCAACATCTTAATGTGTATTTGAGAGATTGTACGCGGGCCGAGGAGTGTCCACATGAGTTTATTGAGGTGTCTACACAGGAAGAAAAACCTCTTCTATATTCATTCTGTCGAGAGTTCGGATTGCTCTACCTAAGAAGAACAAAAAGGAGGAATTGCTCAAGAACGGCTAATAAGGCGAAATCGCACACTCGAGTCTTCAGTCCTCTGGCATCACTCTTATAAAAAAAAATATAACATAAGCTTTCGCCTCAAGCCCTTACTGAGCAGGAGCAGGTTTTCCGTCTTTTTTCTTTTTTCTTTTTAATGAAATAAATTAAAGGCTTATTTATGTCTTTTTGCTAGGATTTCTTCGTCGAGAGTGGGTCGGTTGAATGACTCCATTTACCCTATACCCACCCGCGTCTTCCCTATGCTTACTATTTCAGTTATAGAGATGAGCACCCTCTTTCTCAAAGAGAAACGAATGAGACCGATACCCTCAAATCTACTAAATAAAATGTCCGGTACGAGTTCCGGTAATGCCTTTGCTTCAGTTCGTCCTGTGTCGCTCTTAGCCGAAAGACGTGGTGTAGTGTACATGGAAAACGTTCTTAGCCCACAGAAGGGAATCTCTCTTCTCTTACGAAATATCTCGTTACCGTCGGTCGAAAAGAGAACAATTCGTTGCTCCTTACCATTAGTCCAGGGCCCATCCTGAACATTGTCAACAAGCCCAGCAACCTCGGTCAAAAGGGTCTCCGTATCAGTCCTTCCTTCTTCGTTGAGGGGAGTGAGTAAGATAAGAGACCACCGGCCAAGTAGGAATCGAACCTACGACCATTCGCTGGAACTCTAACTGTCGCCCGCTAAACCACTGAGCTGATACTATTCCTTTCTGTCCAAGAGTTTATTCGAAAGCAGTCCATTCTATACTATGCCGCCTTTCCAACTATATTAATTACATATCCCTTCGGAACTCTTTCTTACCTCACGGGACGAATCTAATAAAGGAAGTGGGATTTTTCCCGTCACTAGCTACACAAAAATCGCTTAATCGCTAATAAACAGCTGCGTATCGCCATTCCAACTAATCGAAAGCAGCTACCAACTGCGCCAGGAACCTCGTACTACGCTATGGTCTTTGGCTCCCGTAAGTTTTTACTGTTGTCCTACTCAATTCCATTAGATCCCATGTCGCCAATAGGGTACCCTTTCCTACTGCGCTGCGCGTATTCCTCCAATTACTTTCATCGCGTGTTCCTACACTAGTGGTTTGATTCCCATCCCACATAAACACACTTGTTTTGCTCCTCACAATGGATTACCCAGGAAATAGAGCTACAAGAATGCATGGAGTTCTTTCCTTTTCTAGCTACCCTCTTACTAGTCTTCAATAAAAGGGATATTGTTTGTGCTAGTTAGTGATCTTTCTAAGGGCCCTGGGTCTTATAGGGATGGCATCCTTTTTTCCCGTGCTT
This sequence comes from Hypseocharis bilobata, assembly GCA_036898025.1. Taxonomy (NCBI): domain Eukaryota; kingdom Viridiplantae; phylum Streptophyta; class Magnoliopsida; order Geraniales; family Geraniaceae; genus Hypseocharis; species Hypseocharis bilobata. The sequence continues at coordinate 5,205 of JAYMTT010000009.1, forward strand.
CTTTTGTCTTTATTTTCTGCCCTGTCTCCTTAGCGAGCCACCTTGCCAGCCATGGATCTCCTTTCAATCCTAAGCCTATGAAGATTCTCCATTCTATAGGTATTCCCCTGCTGTTGGAGTTTGAGTTCCTTTCAATGGCTGGCCAATTACTGTTTTCGTTGCTTTTTCTGTCAATCCGCAAGTAGAAAGGAGAAAGGATCAAGGGTCTCAACCACTTACTTTGAAAGCTAGCCAGATGGAACCAAGCAAGAACACTTTTCAACTATGTTGACGGATAACTCTCGGAGTATCTCAAAAGTCAAGAAGCTCTCCCTCACCCACCTTCTTTTTCATCTAAAAAAATGACTTTCAAAAGAATCATCTCTCATTCCTCACAGTCTGTGTGGGTCTAAGTAGCTTGATTCTAAGATAAGAGGAACGAAGTCTAGTAGAATGACTGCACAGGCTGTTCAGTAGGGCTTAGGGAACAGGGGAAGACTTCCCGAGAGACGCATTCAACAATCTTTCCCTCTTTCAGGCACTATTCCAAAATTTCACGTAGAGGTAGAGGGAAAGGGCAATAGAGGCCGCGTAGCGCCAAATGACGAGCTCTCACGTGCGTAGACCGGGGTATGACCTAGCGACCGAGTCAAAAAGGAAATTCCCAAATCCATCAGAGAGAGTACGGACTTCTGTCAGGGAGTGCAACGGAGTCCGGGGGAAAAGGAGTCCTTGTCATAGGAGGTTGCAGAGACGGAACTAGCCCCATTGAGTGGGGAGAGCATTCTCTTTATCGATTCTCTTATTGACTTGAAGATAAGGAATTACTGATCCGACAATCTACTCAGTCGATGTTCATTGTCCGGTGACCTGTGATGAATAGGACCTTAGATGAGTCTCGTAACTATTTGCCATGAAGAGTGAGTCCTCCCCTATCCTACCTAGTCGGAAATCTGATTCCAGTGGGTTCTCGATCGAATGAAATAACGTACCTAAAGGCCTCCATCGTCGTACGAGCTTCTTATTGAGTCATGCGCTAGTCATAGCATATCTGTCAGAGGCGGATCAATATCTGTCTTTTTTTTTAGTTGTTTTTGCACTTTTTTCATTCGTAGTTGTCAAAACCAACCTCCTTAGGGATAAAGTAGGAAGTATCCCATGTCGTACGTTGGAAAGCTTTCAGTCGAACAAACAATTCCTTCTGAGTCTTCAGATTGTCGCATGATTTGAGAAACCTAAGTCTACAAATATGGCTCCTAGGAATCCCGTGCACTTTAAAGTTTCTTTATATTAGCTTATTTCTTTTCTCGGCAAAGGCGCTTTAGCTTCTGCTTTATCGTATTTTTTTTTCTTTGGTTACAAATCTGAGAATTGGTTACAAATCTGAGAAATGGGTTCTGTAGGCTTGATAGAGTGAATTTAGAGTGACTACGTTCGAGTGACATCGTTCCCTAGTTACTACCCCAATCATAGCCCTCTCGCTTTATTCGAGTTACTTCGCCCTAGAAATCAAGAGCATGGTAGGAGCGAAGCATGCAAGTAACTACATCCAGTGTCTCTGCAACCAATTCCAAACCTTTTTATCCTGTCTTGTTGACTTACTACACCTACCAGGTCTCAAGCATTCCCAGTCCCCTCTCACTTAATCAATGTATGGGGCCCAGCACTTAACTGGTTGGCATGGCAGTCAAGCAGCGGATTCTGAAAGACCTTCACAGCCCAGCCCGGGTTCGATTTCTTATGCAATTAGGAGTGAGGCATGCTAGCGGGAAGTCCGGTTATGAACATATATAATTATAATAAAAATACCTATTTTTTCTTCCCAATAACGGTAGCTATAGCGACTTCGTACGTCGTGTGGTTGTCTGAGCCAAGGGGATTGCCCATCCGACTTCCTTCCTTTAGCCAGATTAACTGGAATGTTTTATTCAACTCAGTCCTCTCTTAAGGTGACGCAAGCAGGGACAAAACAGAAACCAAAAAGCATTGAACCTTACTTCCTTCGGGTAGGAATGCTTCAAAGACTTCGACCACTAGATGGAATAGCTGGAGAGAGAAGTCAAAAAGTAGTTCCCGCAGGGGATATTACAATGGCCAGAAGACAGAATAACATGTAGGTAAATGCGAAGACACCTTAACTCAAACAAGAGAAATGAAATGGCCCAGAAAGAGGAAGTTAGCAATTAGATTAACAAAGCCATCCCGCAGGAATCGAACCTACGAATTTTCCCCCTTATCCTGGTTGGTATAGGTAGGGCGCTTTAACCATTCAGCCATGGATGCAAAGAGACTCAGCGAGTGAACTAGGTGTTTACGATTCTTTTTTTTATTTCGGAGTATAGTACAAAGAAGGGAACCCCCCTCCCCCGCTCTATTCCTCTGATTCCTGCCCCTGCCATATTCTTCGGAGTTTGCTTTCAGTCAACCCAGAATCTCTAAGCGTTCTGAAATCAGTTTGCACTTCTTGAAAGTAGCTACTGTTTCTTCGTTCGCTGGTTAGACTCTGGAAGATTTCCTGCATAGCTTGCCCTTTGTGGCGTTTCTCCAGCATGTCCGTGAGGCGTTCTGCTTGAAACCCACCCGGAACGCGTGTGTGCAGTTCCCGGTTAATTTCTTGAATCAAATCTGCAATCTTTAAATGACAGTCAAGGAGACTCTCAAAATAAGGGTTTAGAGAAGCACGCCCCTGAGGATCTTGTTCGAAATTAGGGAGAAGAGGGGGCTGCGCTGGGGAGTTTGGAATTATTCTCGCTAGTCGCGGCGTCGGGTGACGGTGTTTTTAACCACGCCTTCCACTCCGACGAATCTGAGCCCTCACCCGACCCGGATGGGAACATATGGAGAACTCCTCCAGTGAGAAGAGATTTAGTGGCGAATACGATGCAAAAAACTATACCTCCATCAACTCCAAACTTTCCTAAAGCAAAGGAGAGGATTCGCCCCACAAGAACGGACCCTACAACCTTTAAGCACAAAACACAACCAAAAAGAATAAAAGTTATTGGTGCAATAAGAATGAAACCAATGCTTAAGTGCTTAACATGTCTCATTAAGGTCGAACTGTTGGAAGCAAATACAAAAATAAGAGCCAATAGAATAAAAGAAACTAGCAAACTGATCGAAAAGGAGATCAAAATAGGTGTAAATTCTGACATCACCACAGCCCACTTGGTTCTATCGCTCCTTGCTCGCGGAGCGGCATACCAAAAAAAAAGAGATAGGAACAAAGGAACAAACCCTTAATTTGAGAAGAAATGCTTTTATGATGCTACAACTCTTTCTCTTTGTGCTTAATAGAAAGAGGTTACTAGTTCTATAGAGCTTTCTTGCTTAGTTAGTCCTTTACCCCTTTTAGAATCAGTATCGCAGAATGGGTATATATCGATATATGATAGAGATCAATATTAACTAGTTCGTATTCAACTTCAACTTAGCGCAAAAGCCCATTTAACTATATAAATTATTATGTTAATAACTTTTATTAATAAACTTTATAGTATGATTTATAATAGAACAAATAGTAATTATGCAATCTCACAACGTGCCTAGCCCTGTAATTGTATCTAGTTCAATAAGGCGAGTTACAATGAATAAGAATGTGAATATACGTACTACTTTTTTCCCATCACTGAATATAAGAAGTAGTGCTTCCATACTGCCTATAGTAACCCTATCTATAGTAACCCTATGATGGCTCCCCTCTTGTCTGGCCGTCAATCCAGTCCTGCTTATGATTATGTTCTTTTAAGTTTAAGAAAGCCGCCTCTTCGTGATCCATGCTTTATTATGATTTAATTGCTAAGAAATATCAACAACGATATGAGAGAAATGAGAGGCTTTTGAATCCTCCTGCTGAACCTCGTGTATTGCATAATACGAAAAAAAGTCATTTGCCTGATGCAGCACCTTTGCATCATGCAGAACCAATGATGAATTATGAAATTCTTCCTTTACCTATAGCACCTATTCCTATATATTATATGGAATTTATCCACTTAGACTTTGTCAACCTAACACTTTTCCATAAATTTATGCTAGGGGCAATATGCATAGGTTCTTTAGTCCATTATCACCTTAAATAGAATCATTAATTACTCCCAGGGTATTTTACCTGGGATGCGTCTATGAGCTTATCACTTCTTAATCATTCTAATCAATTACGTGAGATACTAATCTCTCTATTTACTGATACTGTGGATCAAAACAATATAGGTATAGGATTTTCCTCAGCAGGACTCATTGATGGGAATACTAGGCCACACTGAACCTGAAAAGCTTAATTCGTATCCCTGGTATTCTCAGCTTGTGAAGAGCTATCTGGCTTGTGAAGCTACCCAGCATGAACACGCTTTCGGTCAGTCCCACAGCACAGAGAAGAGGTCCTTAAAGAATAAGGAAGCGAGACTTTTGACAAGAAGAATAACGGACTCTCCTGAGTCTCAGCCTGTCTCCCGTAACAACGGAGAGACAAACTAGGGCACCAAGTGCGTACGGCCCGGCCCGTCCTACCTCTTGCTGATGCAACAGTAATAGGTGCCGGTTGTGAGGCAGCAGCGTCAGCAGCACGCTGTGGTTCTTATACTCTTCTTATTACTTTATTACTAGAAAACAAGATCCTTTTGGAGAAATGTCTTGTGCGGGGTTGCAAAAGGTATTTTGGTGAAAGAAATAGATGCTTTTTATGGCTAATATAGATAAGTCTGGTTGGTTACTTGTCAAGGAGATATCAGTCGGGGACTGAATCAACAAAGCAAGGTACCTGGTATGTGCCCTCGGACTGCTTTGCCCTAAAATAAGCTGGGAAAATGCTAAAATGGTTCACAGGGGAAAGATTGGGCATGGTTAGCACCTAACTTTCTTTGTGGGTCACGAGAATGGTCATCCAGCAGAGCGTTTGGAGGTAAAGTAAATACGTAGGTGGCTATCAGCCGGTTGGCATGTCCCTAGTTCCCTTTATTTTCTTCTAATCTAATAAGGGGGGCTTTCTTTGTGAGTCCTTAAGATCTCCGAAGGGCATTCTAAGTCGCTGTCAAAGGACTGGCAAGCCTTTGTCTCTCTTGCAGCTCCTCTTCCTGCTCTATACATTTTCATGTCCCACCACCTGACGAGCCTGAATCACATGTCTGAGAAGGACCCCTATAACCCGTCTTTTCTTCATTTGGTGAAGGTGAATATGTGGCATGAGCCCGCCACCCTCTCGATTGAGATCTATTCGCCTCTTTGACTGGAAATGCTTCATTGACTGATTTACGACCACAAAGAATCTAGTCTTTATGAAGGAAATCTCTAGTTTCACGCAGCACATGTACTCCCCCATTACTAGTTATAATCGCAGGCCTTCCAATGGAAAAAGCCTAGAATGGGCAAATCAACGAACTATCGAAAGAGCACGGAACAGAAGACTGGCCTTCCTTGACATTGAGATTTGCGAGATTGTAGCCCGAAAGCTTCTTTCTTTGATTAGCTCCCCAGAGCGCGATCCTTAGGGCAGGCGTGGTTAGATAACGGAATGACGTTAGGCAGCCCAGAGAGGTTTTCCAGTAACCTTTCCTTCTCCGTACTTTGGGGGTGCAAGGGGATGGAGCCACCTACCTGACGACGGCCGAGATGCCTCCGGTTCAGTGAGGATAGGATAGGGAGAGGGATTAAGCGCTTAGAGGCTAATTCTAAGAGGTACTACTAGTTACTCGACTAAAAGGAGAGGAATTAGCTCCCATCAATCTATGATTGCTCTTTCTCTCTCCCAATACTTTAGTATCCTCCATCATATTACAGAAAAAATGGGCTATTGGGGGGAGTTTTCGAGGTCGGACTAGGACTAGTCGACGAGACGTAGCAGCTTATCCCTTTTTCTAGATAGGAAAGGCTTTCGATCGAAGCTCTCACTAAGCTAGCTTAACTCGTCGAACTACTTGAACTATAGGAAGGCTAGGAGCTAATAATAGGCTTGTATGCCAGGTCAGGACGAAGGGAAATTGACTAGCCTATAGTTTGCTCGCTGATCGAATGTGAAGTACAAAGCGATCAAGTGGAAGTAGTGCCAGCGATAACCAAACCCCGATTGAAAGCCTTTCCCCGGTTATAGCAGTCGACGCTAAATTCTTATTGAATAAATCGCCGTTTCTGACCCCCTCTAATAAATAAATAGAAATGGTTTGTATCGCGACGGACCCAAAAACCCGATTTTGCGCATCTTTCTATCCGGGTTCCTCGATCGCCTAACTAATAGAGTAGAGGCCAAACCCAGATTGCCTGATCTGATTGCCTTTTGTTTGATATGATACAAGCCCCAAATCCGTGTTCTTCACCGTTGAACCCCTTGTTTTGTTTGATATGCTGTCCCGTGTTACCATTTAACCGTGGAACTCTCCGTTACATGTTGACTCTCCGTTACGTCTTGGTCCTGAGCTTGAAAGTCTAGGGTAAGAAGGGGACCATGACCACCGATACACCTTCACCCATATCCACAGCTTTCTCGACCGTCGCCTAATCTAATAGAGTAGGGGCCTTTACAGAAATAGGGCCCTCTTGCCCTTTCTCCAAAATAGGGGCACATCCAAATCCGCAATACTAGTGGCGAAAATGCGATTTGCTGACCCTCTATCTCATAAATGGTTTGGTACAACTGGATGGCAAACCGGCCGGCGTTTTTGTTTATCTAGAATGGCCATTGAATGGAGATTCCACTTTGACCTCTAGCCCCTTTTGTTTTGATATGATTCCGCGCCAAACCTCTCTTGATTTCGGGGACAGTTACGCATTGGTCGACTAAACCCTGATACAGCATGGGAAGAGCCCACCAACCCCCTCTTTCAGTGGGACATGAAAATCTGATTAACAACTCTTATAGCAAAAACGTGATTTTCATACCCTTTTCATACCCCATTTATAATGCTTTCTTTTGAGTTACTGCGAAAAAAGAGTCTCAAAAGCGTGCAAAACTTCTTGGAGTTAGCGCTCAGGGTTGGAGGAGCGCCTCCTTGACTAATACTCCTCTAAGAGTCTTATTCCCAGGGGAAAATATACTCATTAGTAGTTAGTTGAGGAGTTTTTACTTACCATCTCAGTTTGACTCCAACCCGGGAATTTCTTATTTTGACCCTCTCGGGGTGAAGAACTTAATGGGAAAAACCAACCAGAAACAAACAGAGCAGGAGCTACTTTTTCTGCTGGCCCCTCTACAGGGGCTAAATTCACTCCTATGTCGGCGTAACGAGTGTGCTAGCACTATCAGTAGTAAAGACGAATTAAGAGATGAAGTCGGAGTAACGACTCTTTACCCTCGATTCTTAGCATCTCAAAGAGACGATCTTCTACCTTAACCTGAGTACACGGAACACTTTCTATATCTATCTTCTTTCACAAACTCTCTTCTTTGAAAAGCATCTTACCAAGCACTGAGAAGAAAAGGGAAAATCTTGCTTGGCAAAGAGGAAGACCAGGTAAGGAGAATGCCCGATCTCAGCTATTTGAATCTCAACTCATTATATATGATTCTTTTCTAGGGATCAAGAACCTCTCTTTTTCTAGGTAAAATAAAGCAGTAGGAGTCAAGTTCTACAGAAAGAAGTTCCACCACTGGAAAGCGAGTAAGAGCTTCAAGCGCCAATTATCCAATTATCAAGGACTGTAAGGAAAGAAGAGTTTTGGCATCTGAGTTGAGTTAGTTAGCCGGAATGAAGGACAAGGGTAAGGGTTGGCTTTTCAATTAGTAATTCCTCGTAAGGAAGACTAGCGTTTCGTTTTGCTCAAGTTAAGCATAATAAGATGTTAAGATGTAAGGTGTCAAGCCGATGATTATTGATTATCCCGGGATTTGATGCATTCGTCGATGACCCAAGGCAAAGAAGAATCTCGATTCTGTGGAAGTAAAGATTAAGACCTTTGGTCAGCAGGATCACCAAGCTCCAAGAAGGTGGAAAGACGTTAAAGGAAGGAGAGAGAGTCGCCACTTCTTTCAGCTAGCCGTTTCGTTTAAAGAAAGCTTTGTTGCAAGATCCGCTGTTTAGCTCCCAATGTCTCACTTCTCCGACAAAGAACTGAACGGCAGGAGCAACATTGGAACAAAGCAGGGCTGAAACAAAATAGGCTCAGGAAGCTGGGCACACCGGAGGCTAAGGGCGAGCAAGAGACTAAACAACAGGGACAGGCACAAATCCCTCTTCTTATACGAGAGGTCCAGCGCGGTGACGAGCTCAAGCGGATACGACCTGCGTGCCTAGTTGCGTCGAATAGGCCCATCTTTTGATCCCGTGAAAGACATAGCTTAGCCTTAACATCAGATGGGGAGGGAGATGATAGCTTCGCTGGGGTCAACATCAGGTCCTTTCAAGAAACCTTGGCGGCTCCTGACTCATAATGGATCTCACGTAATAGAGAGAATAAGGTACGGAAAGACAATCAAAAAGCAAACACATCAGGCTCGAAGAGCGGTTATTGCTTTCGTTTTTCTTAAGTAGCATAGGTTATTGCTCTGGTTATGACTGCCCTACTATATGGTAACCACCTCTCTGTAGACGGGGATGGGCACCCCGGAGAGAGGGATGAAAGAGAATCTGAGGCGATGTAATCCCTTTGTGGACGCTACGGGAGAACGCCTAGGCTGGCGTAAGAGACTAGACTAGAGAAGCTACAGAAGGAGTTATGTAGGAAGATTTGAGGCACTTTCAATTCGTCTTTCGATTCGGTCAACTGTAACGAGAGGAAAGGAGATGTCTTTCAGCCTAAGCTGCTGTGGTTGTTGGTAGCTCTTCCACTGGGTCGGCTATACCGCATACACTTTATCCCTAGCGACTGGCATCGAGCACAGTAGCAGACAACAACCTATCCGCTAGTAGTTAAGCAGGATATGAACTCAGTTCAGGAAAAGAGAGAGGGCAGGGGGAGTGAGGCTATCGTACCAGATGGGCGATCATCTTCTTATGAAGTTATGGAGGGGTATCAAGCAGATCTTTATTAAGCAGTGGTTCCAACTCTATCAAATACATGATCGGAGATAGGTCCGGCAATCGAAGAGACAAGCAATCATAGCTGGCACGAAGCACCGCACCGGGTGGAGAACTTCTTTCGTCGAAAGTGCCAGAGGGGGACCAACGCCTACCATATGGGAGATCGACCTGTGAGGCAAAGGTGCGGCAAAAAAAGGTCTGGTACCAGCCAAGGTGGAGAATTCCCCCATTTGCTTGCTTTCTATATTATAATTATAGCCCGCTACCTCCCCGGTAGGGCATCCCCTATTTGACTCCTCTGATCCTGTACCTAAGGACTATGCTTTACTTTTCCATTAACTTCCTCATATCACGTCTTACTGATATCTTATAGGTAATAGAGTCTCAAAGCAGGGTCCCCCCAATGACAGCCTTCTTGTCTACTCACTTTTGGTACTAGTACACCTTTGCGTGGTTTCTGTCTTCACTTTATGGCAATTCTCTCGATCTCTGATAAGTCAGCTAAAGGAAGCAAACTCTAATATAAGTTAGTAGCTTTCACATCCTTACTCTCTATAGAAAGTAACTTTCGCATCCTTTTCTTATCTATGTTCTTACCTCAAGTTTATTTCCGGTTTCACACTAAAGTTGAGAAAAGGCATAAGTGATAGAAAAGAAGTGAAAAGAAAAAGAAGTGGCGCTATAGAGTCTGATTCCCTATAATAGAAGTGGAGGGGTTGCTTGCTATTCCCATATCAATCGATGAAAGAGAACTAGGGAGTGGTTAGAAGAAGCTAGCTTTTAGGTAACCTTTGCTTAGAGGACCGGCTATACTATACTACTAGTGACTTAGATCTTGTGAGAAAGCAGAAAGTCGGGTGCCCGCAGCTACGCTACTTTAAATGTATGTGAAAAGAGTGAAGTTAGCCTATCAGTAAGCACTCCTTCTACTCTTTAGGAAATAGAATGATGAAGTGATGGGTAAGCTCAAGTAATCCCTACCTCCCCTAGAGAACTGAGAAGAGATAGAAGTCAGATTAGCTCTCCAAAATGAGTAGAGAAGAAAGTCTAGCTTCCCAGGGAGTAAAGACGGGAAAGCCTTACCTCTTACGAGATAGAAAGAACCTCAGAGAACGGAAAGAGCCAAGGTCGTAAAGACAAAGGCAGAAAAGCCTAGGTATAGGTAGCGAAAGTCAAGGTACGAGACACCAAGGAGTTAGAAAATAATAGAACCTGTAACGGAAACAGAGTTTTAGCTGGCTCATTAGAGCAAGTGAAATATGCGTCAAATTGGCTTCTTTATAGGATTCTCGTCTGATTGAACAAGAGCGTATGCACCTCCTTTTCTCCTTTATTCCGGGCAATAGATAAGTAAGTGAGTGCCCCGTGTACTTTCCCTAGAAATTTTCATGTACTACTTTTTTTATTGTATAGAGAAGAAATCTCAGTTCGAAGGTAAGTAGCTTCCTTTCACAAGCCTGTTTTCACTTCCTTATAGAAAGTAGGCTGCTACCGAACTCATTAGCAAGCGAACGGCATCGCCCTATCTCAACCAGCTCACTACTCACTAAAGTCTATGTGAGAAACCAAGCTATTTCACTCCTGTGGGATTCAAACCCACCGCATAGGCTGCTTTCGAATAGGCCTTTATTACACCGAGTAAGGTAAGGATGCGAAAGCAACATCCTATATATAGGATGTTGCTGGACAATAGTCTGGAGCTGGACACCATCTTAAGTAATAGAACTTAAAGTTCTTTTACACGAACCTTTCTTTCTCTTCTGAGTTCTCTTAGATGGGAAATGAAAAGAATGAACGGTAGAACGGGAGGATATAAGTACTGCTTTCGGCTGTTCGCCCGGGTGAATAGCGTCCTTACAGGGAATGGTCCCTTAAAGTCTAACCGACGTTCTTGGTCAATAGAGGACTCAGTTCATTTAGTAGCAAGGTTCTCGGGACGGCTTTCTGTAAGACGGGTAAAAGAAAATGGAAGGATTTCGGCTGTTATGCTATTGTTTCTTTGTCACATTCCATACCTTTCCAGTGTGATCTACTCCATTTCCTTATTGTAGACCTTCGTTCGCGCTGACCCTTCGCTGCCTACTTTGCCTATTGGTGAACCATCATTCTATCTCTCTCTTTCTATCTCTCTGTCCGGGTCCGAAGTAGGTGGCTATGCGACGAAGAGGATGAATCAGTAGAAATTACTAGAAGAAATAGAGCTCTTCTCAATTACTAGAAGAAATAGAGCTCTTTGACTTCGTCCCTTCTCTTCAACCTCTTTCTTCGTTGCTTCTTTGGGTACGCTTCAGACCTTATTCGCAGCTACTCAGCTTGTGAGCTTTATTATGCTCACCTCTTTAGCAGCCTCTTCAAAGCCTCTTCGCCTATCCTACATTTACCTCTAGCCTTGAGGAAGCTTTACTGGGTTTAGTATAGGTAGCAGCGAAGTAGTAGGTGTAATATAGGTGCACAAGCAAAAGACCGTAAGGCAAAGAATTGGACGAATACCGATAGACTTTGCTTTCTTACTCCGACTTCTTTCTCGCTTGACTCACTCATTCTTCCTTCTCGCTACTCAATTTCTTCAGCCGGGCGGTAAGAGAGAGAAAGCTCAGTTATCACGGAAATACATGGCTTTAAAGAAAAATGCTTCGCCCGGAAGGCTGTAGGTGCTTGGGTTGGAACGAGTGGTAAGGGATGCTTTCTCGCCGTGTCGACTAAAGCAATCGGGAATGCAATTCAGGATAGGCGATCAGAAGTAAGGTCGACTTTCAAGGGGATAGATCAGCATCGCTCTAAACTGACGATCGTCTTTTCATGAGGTGGATTCAGATGCTAAATAGATTCGTGTTCAGCTTCAATGAGTACGAAAGTAGGCTCTTCATTAAGCCCTCGAGCACGGGAAAAGACCTCTTTATGCCGACTCATCCGACAACGGAACGGAAGACATGGGTCTTGCGACCTGCAGGGTCCGTCGCTACCCTTCCTCCCTATTTTTTACCTCGTTAGCCAAAGAGCCTTGACTCTTCCTTTGCTAAAAATGAATCCTTTTTTCCGTGCCTGGGTTTCTGTTAGAAGGGAAAAAAGCCTTAGGCTAGCAGGGTCAGTCAATTCTTTCTTTTAGGAGGGCTCCCACGTGCCATTGATTTAGCTGAATTAGCTCTTGCCGTTGGCGCTCTTCTCTTTTCTGAAGCATAAGGAACACAAGAATTTCTCAAGGTTGGAGTAAACTTGCCCTTTTCTTTCCGGACTCCTTCCTTCTTTCTTAGACGAAATCTCATAAGAGAAGAAGAAAAGAAAGGAGAAAGAAGATTCTTTGCTTTGCCTTTACGAGTGGAGTAAATGGAGAAAGCAGAGCTAGCTACTAAAAGAAAATAAAGAGTCGCAGGTCTTAGAAGCAAGGCTATTGGTTCAACTCTCGAGGCGGAAATTCCCAGCTTTATTAACCTTTTCCGGGGCTTTCGTCAATCACTTTTTTTTTTGAGATAGCGTTGAAGGCTAAACGTAAATGGCAGATTCGTAAGAACGCTAGGGTGTCGCTCCTGGAGAGGATACTTCGCTGGACCGAGAATGAGCATCCGAAATACAAGCACGGGAGGATGGGCTAGGGCAACTAAATCGAAGAATTCATCGAGAAGAAGAATAAGAGTTCCGGCCTTGAGGCCATGCGAATATGGAAGGAGATCTCGCTATGGAATAGGAAATTCATTGGCTCGACACCAAAAGTGCGTGGTGGGAGAGTAGGTGGTGCCTCTGGTTTAGTACTTTATGCAGCAGTCTTTGTCTTGCGGGGCATCATCCTTGAATTTCTTATTCGTGATAGCCTAGCCGCATAGTTGGGTTTTCTCTACTCGGCAGCGAACAAGGAAGCGGCGATCTCGATAAGCAATTGACTCTTTGTTTGCTAATCTTTCAAGGAAGACTCAGATCCAAGACAGAAAGTGGTTGATGACGACTTTGAGTAGGAGGACTATTTCATCACAAGAGGTTGAATCCCGGGATCCTTCTTCCCGTCTAGCTTTGCTTTGATTTAACCTTGCATATTCTCCCTACTCTGCTCGCTCTGGTCTAAGGTAAACTACTACTACTTCCTTCGGTCCCGTAAGGGAGAAGGGGAAGAAAAAGCCATTTGTGCACTCTTTGTGCTAAGGCCAGGTCCTGCTCTTGTGAGGTGTACTCACGCACAGATCTGTACCCACTAGTGCAGCATGTCAGACTGGCTGAAGAAGACCTGATTGACCGTTGCAAGTCAATTGCAGTTATCTGTCTAAGTCTCCTTTGTGAAAGGGAATGAGAGCTTGTAAGGGCTCAAGAGGGTGGCCTTTACAGAGGAAAAGAAGGAAAAGACTCGGATAGAAAAGCTTGACTTAAGACTGTTTTATACTTAATATAGTAATTAATTGGAAATTTCTGCTAGCTCATCAATTCAATCTATCTATGTAAAGTAAATTCACAATCTATCTATGTATATTCTATCTATGTAGTTGTAGGCAATGGCAGGAGTCTGTCTTTCCAACTAACTTCTTTTCTGAAATTCAATATTCTATTACTTTACTATACAATATTAATAAAAGACTCAGAGTACCCCATAATATTCCAAGCTCTTTCATAGAGTGCACTTCGTTCTTTGTTCGAGGGGGGATTTCCCACAAGATGAGAATAGCAGGACGAGAGCAGTAGCTCATGCGAATCTGAGAGCGGATACATGACTTTGACCTTCCTTTTGAGCCTTCAGGGTGTCGAAGTCCTCTTAGGGTCCGGGGGCAGAAAAAGGCCAGGGGCCAATGAAGCAAAGCCGGACTCCCTCTTTCTACTCCATGATCTCATGTTCTTCTTTGTCCCCGTCTACTATCCCAATGCAATGGCTGTCTACTGTTTGACTCAAAGGGCTTTCGTGGTTATGCGCCCTGCCCCCTTAGACTAGACCATTGAAGTGAAGGAAGGACCTTGAGTGCGCTTTGTCTTTCTTTCTTATAGCTTTCTGTCAGAGCTGTCAAGCTTAAGGGAGTCCGCTATGTATCTAGTACACGACCATATCAATTCAATTAGATGTGGGTGCCTGCCATTCATTCAACTAGAATCAAAATTACTATAAAAGGATACAGTTCGTTTCAATCGAATGCGGAAAACTCATCAGAAAGGTGGTGATCACTAATGCTTTTAGTTGGAGTTGGCTTCCGAGGTGTCCGGTTAAGAAGATGATACCGAATCCTCAAGGCATCCCTACTCCGTGTGGCTACTCACTCTTGGCCAACTCCCTCCGGTCGAGTGGAACAAAGGCTCCCGGCCGATTGAAATAAGAAATCTATATGACCTTTCCATAGAAGATAAGGTGACACCTCATGCTTGTAGCTTCTCTTCTTGCTACTCGCTACTAATAAAGAAATTGCGTGATATAATATAAGAGAAAATTCTCCCGTTCTCCTCACTCAATCAAGATGGGCGGGTGAATGGCTCACGCCCAGAGGGCTGAGAGCGCACAAGCAGTTGAAAAGCTGATGATTTCACCAATAGCTAAGGCCTTAGGGAATAGGATATTTCATAGGTAAAGGAGAATAATGCCCATTCCCATCAGAAATAAAGCTCCCGATCCTCGAGCTTTTTGTCCGGGGAGATGCCTCGCCCTGTCTCTATTGAAGTGGTTGACGACCCTTCGTCGGTCTGTTCTGGAAGAACGAATAAAAGCCCATTCGTAGGCTAAATCCTTTCCTTGCACGAGTTGTGGTACTATTTTCTTTTATTGGTACATCATGAGCAGTCTTAGTTTTTTCTACTCATGAGAAGAAGCGGTTATGGCTGCCAAAAGTGCTGCGCACTCTTTTTGGTTAAGCTTTCTGAGCTGTTGATTTTCGACTTTCATCGGATTGCGCGCCTTGCTCTCTTCTTCCCTTATCTAATGACATATAGAAGCATTGCTTTGCTACGAGCTTGACTAGTGCTCTTCAACTCTTTATTTGGTTAGGGGAAAAGGAAACTTTGACTGCGTGGTTCATCCGATACAGGAGAGATTGGTAATGGCGCGACCAACAATTGCGAGTCCCCGAAAAAGAAAGCAGCCATCCCCTTCGGTATGAGGACCGATTGGGCTGTGCCGCTGTAGATCGATCCCGCCCACCATCGGACCACTACCCAGTGGCTTCCGGTATATCCCTTGACTTTTCCTCTTATGGTCTGCCCAGTCTCACTCTCTTCCTTTGTTACAGAGGTCCGGTACCTAACCTTACACAATGAAGTTTTGTTTGACTTAGTGTAAAGCTTGTCTATTTTGCTTAGAATGAACTGGTTGAGAATAGCACTGAAAGGCTCAACTCACTCATATAAAGATCAGGATGATTGAGAAAAAGGAACTAGGTGTGAGCTGTACAGTAGTAGATCGAGTCTTTGGCCTAATTCCCTTGTCTTGTAGACTGACTCCCTGTGCCCTCTGTGGATGGCGCTAGACCACTTTACCACCTTCTAGTTAGAGGCGAAGATTGTGATTCACCCGAGGGAGGGGCAGGTCGATATTTTTCAGAAGGTGCACATGAGGAGCTGAGGGAGCAAAGATTTCAGGATGAAGAACAACGGGCTGACTTGTCTGGTACCGGGGCGAGTGGACTCAGAGCAAAGGACCAGTGAGTGGGGTCATTATTCGACTAATAGCCAGGGTTAGAAAGCAGAATTCATAATATAGCTTTTCGAGCGATTCGAGAACCCTTGATCTTCAGGGGAATGCATTCCATGATTATTCTCAAGCAGAGGAAGATAGAACTGACCCAGAGGTAGACGAATCATAGCACCTAGCTACAATCGGCATAATTACCATATCTTGTCTTGGTTGGAGTAAGCCAATCGAACTCTTTATGATCAGGCTTGAGTCTTTCTTAAGAACGAAGAAAGCAAAAATAGAGGTATGAAATCAGCAATCTACCTTCTTTTTTCCAAACAGAAAGGCCTAGTCTTTAGCATTCATCTTTCTATGAACGAACTGTGGCATTAACATGGCATTAACAAAGCATCAAGGGAGAGCTTTCCTAGTGCTAATCTAATCACATTTCCTCAAGTGTTGAAAGAAAGACTACGTATGAAAAACAGAGCTCTCAGACGAGTGTGGTCCCTCATTCCATTCCTCGTACCCGAAGAAATGAGGTAGGTATGCCATTCTTTCCTTAGGGTCAATTCTTTGCATTCGCCTTGGGACGCTTGGATGTCTTGTTTACTAGCCTCGATGACTTTCTGGAGATCGGTTCCCGGAACTAAGTACGTAAGCTTAGGATCGTATGACTTCTATGGGAAGAATAGTAGAAGGACCCTCTCGGATTCCCATAGAACTTAATCGGATATTCTATCGTGTCTGTCTTGCCTGATGCTTTGGGCAAGGGATACTACTTAATGGATTAGGGCGCTTTTACTTCTAAAAAAAGCCTCTTTCTTAGGGCTTCAAGAGCGTTACTCTTATATATATTAAATGAAATTAAAAAACCCATTTTCTTTCTAGTTCATCACAAGGCATGCTAGCCTATTAGCTATTCTAGCCAAGGAAAAGCTGTCTAATTGAATGCGTTAAGCATATGTTTTTCGGGGAGAGGAGAAGATAGGCTTACAGAAGCTCGTGCAAGGAAGATTGATAGGAGAGCGGATCTAACTCTCACGTTCGGGATTTATAAATGTTAATAAAACTGCCTCTTAAGACATGGAATCATGCACTTCCTTTCATGTGCCTATCAATGAGAGCTAACGGAACGCAGCAGTATTTACTATTCCTCTTTCAAGTACTGTCTCATTAGCCCAGTTGAATTATATTCCTTTTTTTGTCTTCATATCTATTATCATTAACCCGTCTTCGCCGCAAAGATCTTATTATCAGACTCATTCCAGCCCATAGCAGAGGAATGAATCGTAAGATTCATTCTCTTCCTGGCTTTATTTGCCTAAAAAAAAAGGTATTCTCTAGCTTGAGAAGAAGAGGGGGAATAGAAAGAAGGAATGAAACTGTGCGTAGAATCAACGGTAAAGAGCATTTCTGTCTTGGTACTTGCACGAAGAAGACGAATCAATCAGTCTTATTCTAACCTGTCAAGCCAGTGAAGTTCTATGAGCTGAGGGTCGATGCAATTGAGCTCGACTGAAAGGAGAGGTATGAAATGAGCTATCTGGTTTTGAATTCCGCTGTGGCTGTAAGTCATCTCCTACGGGGTACCCGCTCTCTTAAGTTAAGGAAGTTCGTGACCTAATAGGAGTGACTGTAGCCAAACAAGCAGAAGGTTACAGGCAAGCCGAAGACGGAGTAGTGTACTTTTATCCGCAAAGAATGGGATTGACAGCTTTTGCATTCTACTTTGGGAAATAGAATAGATAGAATAGATCGCTTACCCTGCTTTGGCATGCCAGAAAGGAAGCATTTCGCTGTGGTTCAAGATCATTGATTGAGTAGATCCCGAGACAAAGGGAGTTGAAGTGCTCCGAGGGGGAATAGAGAAAGGCAGTTCCGGGGGTTCAGTTTGCTTAGAGGCAGAAAGCCTAGAAGTAAAAAGGAATAGGGAATAGGCGCTGTACCGGCAGCGAACTCTAAGGTTTGGCTTTTTTTTTACTTTCTTTAGTCAATGTTTCATTTCGAGTCCTTGGTTAGATCTCCTAATGTAATGAACGAGAAGATGCGGTGAATCAATCAGTATTAGCTAATGAAAGCATTATAATTCCTAACCTGGAGGTTGGGCTTGAGAAAGCTCGCCCAGAAAAGAGATAAAATAAAAGGCAGTCGTCCAATGGATTTTTAAGATGGGGCGCCGTGCACCATTCAACATCAAACTCATGATTCAGGTACTGCAATTCTATGTTCATAATAATCTTTCGCCCTGAAAGCCTTCCAAGGGAGGAAGGGCTTTTCTGTCCACTTAGCACGAGCTAGTAAAGGGGGTCCTAATGACTGAAATTCACTACAGAAAAGGAACGGGGCATACTTACCTCCTTGCTTTTGCAGCTTTCTCAATTGTTGATTCGGATTCGGTTTTTCTTCCTCTGCTCTGGGGGGAACTGCTCTCCCGGAGCTAATTGAAAATCTCGATTCGTTATGATCTTTGCGCGTAAGGGCTGAATTCGTATTCAAGAAATGATCATCTCAGATTGAATCAGCCGAAAGGCAAGGGAGTGGACTATACTCTCTAGTTAGGAAGAGGGCTCAAGAGCTTACTTCTCTTCCTGAAGATGGACAGGGTAATCAAGCCAAAGTTTGTAAACTGGTAGTCCAAATGTACAAAGGTTTCATCGGCGGGTGAAGGATTGATCATCTCACGCCAACTTCTCGAAGTTCAGTTTCTCACTTTATGTGCCAAGCCCTATTCAGTAGTTGGCGTTTCCGCTAGAGCTATCGCCTTAGGAATAGAGTACGAATGCGGGGACTCTTTACTTAGTGTATGAATCGGCTGTTGCTAAACAATAAGAAGATTCGTCATATAGTTAACACAAGCATCTCAATCCTGAAAGAATGATATAATTAACACAAACGTTTTGAACAAAAAAAACAAGGATGTAACCTCAATTTCAATAGAAGGGAGTCCGCGCTCAAGCGCCGCACGCGATAAAGGAAATCTAATATCGAATTCACAAAATAAGAAGTGATAAGCGAATTCACTCATTAAGGGGTCATAGTACAATGAAAAACTTCTCTCGTTGCCTTCGATTCAAAGTCAAAGAGTGGTGGGGACTTACCTAACCCTATTCAGAAGACAAGTAAACTTCCCTGATACGAAAGCCTTGGATAGTAGGGACAGGGTATAAACCATAAACTGCCATAAAGGAATCCATATCTTTCCTATCGACTATCTTGTAGCTATGGTCTAAGATGGGATCTATAAGGTATATATTACTTTTTCGAAATAGTAGGAGGATAGGGTAATGCCATAAGCAGAGGAGCAGGTTGAAAGGGTCTCATGCTACGATACGAGTAGAATACATAGAGGTAGAGTTCGGGTCAATAGATAGAATTGGGAAACCCCATCTCCCTTTTGTCGGTGATACAGTCGTGCTTGCTACTGCTGCCATACCACATTCAGTCTAATTGGCCTAAGCCTTTCTAGTCGCTAACGAAGCTCCGACTTTTCAATCATTCTTAGGATTGAACTATCTAGCCTATTAGTCCGACTACTTCGTTTCCTTTTCCTCTTCTTTATAAGTGGAGCCCCTTACTTTTTTTTTAACCCTGCTTATGTCTTACGACTAAAGCGTTCCTTTTATGATATGACGGATTTTATATTCTTGTTAAATGAGTGAAAAAATGAAGTGAGCTTTACTCTCTAAAATATCGTATAGTAATATATATCGTCTATATAAGATATATAGAATGTTTTTAATGTAATGTTTTTCTGAAATTGTAAAGAGAAAGCGTGGCGAACAATAAGAAAAAAAGTAAAAAAAAAAGGTAAAGATTAAGTCTTTGTAACTGTAACTAATCAAAGCATTTCAATGAAACCTTGAGCTTACAGGTATATCTTGAGCTTACAGGTATATATAGATATATTTTATAATAGAAAGGACCCCCCTATATATATAGGATTCGGGGTGGGCAAAGCTAATCAGCAGACTTATCCGCACATGATAGCGGCATTCTGACCTAAAGGGTAAAGAGCGTTTTAAACAAAACACTCAGCTTGCAGGAAAACCGTGTCCTAGGCATATTGAATCTAGTCGCATACAGGAAGAAAGAGCTGCTGAGCGCGCTGTAAGAGAGAGACGTTTGACGACCTTTCCTATACCTATTGGCCTTTTTCGAGTTCTCTTTCGCTCCTTCAACAATAATTATATTATATGATAAAGTTGACCGCTAAAGAGCTTCTTTCGCTTTTCTTGTACCTGACTCAGTTTTCTAAACTTTGGCGTAGTCTTTTTTCTCAACCAGGACTGGCAGCTTCCACAACTCTTTCAAAACTAGGTGTAGGTAGCAAAGCTTTCGGCAAGGGAGTGGACTGAACCTTTTTTTCGTACTGGAGGGCGAACCCTTCCATTGAGGCCTTAAAGTTTTCCGCTGGAAATCATGATGAGGACTCAATTCTTGATCAAGCTTACTACTTATCCAGTCCGAAAGTTGCTGATTGATTTTTGTCTTTGCTTTGACTTTGACATGGGGCATAAACTTCATCCAGACCTTATTCTACTGTGAACGCTCTCCTCGCTTGGGTCCTTGCATCTAGGGCAAGATAAACTGCTAAATTAGGTTGAAGACGAGTGTCAAGCTAGCATGCATTACTAGCAAGAGAAAGTGCTTGACTTTCGTTTTTCTTTGCAATTTCCAGAAGGTCTTCCACTGCAACTATCCCTAGCCCGCCCGCGCTATCTCCATCACAGAAGAAAGGATAAAGCTTCTTTTCTTTCGTGGTGAAGGCCCTAGTCTGACTCTGACTATTCATTATATATATATTATTCAATCCCCAGCTGGGATCTTTTCTTGAATATTCACCCAGACGGCATTTAGATTGATGACTCTCTTTTTCTCTTCATCAAGAAAGTGATTGAGCTGCTGCCATTGAGACCTATTTATTATACGTGTAATAGTCAGCCTCTATCTCTAGGATCCTTTTTACTGCAATCAAAGTTTGAAAGATAAGTTGCCCCAAGCCATCTGTCCAAGAACTACTTCCTTCGTCAGCCTCACCCTCACGGGCTAACCACGTGGCCCACCCCAATTTCTATTCTTCAAGCTTCATTCTCTATGCAATGTGTGAAATATCTCGGTCTGGAGTCGCTATGAATGCTCCACGCCATTCATTCACAGAGCTACGAGATCGATGCGTTAAGCATAGTGTCTCTGTCTCCAAATCCGTATCAACCACTGCTACTCTCGCTAGGATTTCAATTCTTAATTCGTCGAGCTGCTATATTGAGAATTAGAGTCTTGCGGCAAAGCAGATGAACTACCTAACTAAGGGAAGGGGGGGGGGGGAAGAAGGGTCAAACACCTGATATGACTAAGCGCTAGGGGAGACTCTTATACCTGCACCCTCCGCTGCTTACAAAATTCTTAGAGAATGGTTATGGAATCGAAGACTAGTGCACCTGTCGTTAATCGGAAATGGAAGATAACTCCTCAGTTGGTTCGTTTTGGTCTGATCTGAAAGATTTACGACATCGTTGCGGTAAAGGGTATAAATTACCGAGTACCTATCTTGGACGTTGGTACTACCGGCCTCCCTTTAGGAGGTTATGTATTGGGTGGTATCAATGGTACAGATTTCTTGCTGTCTGTTCTAGGTTTGACACAACCTAAAGCAGGACGTGGTATCGTGCTTCCTAGTGTTTTGATACACTTTAGAGAAGATACCACGGTTACGACCATCAGCTTACTTACCCTAGCACACACAATAAGGGGGCTCAGAAATATATGTGACCACAGCCTTTAGACGAAAGAAAAAGCCCTCTGTCAATCTCTGATGGCATCAAATCCGCAAAGTGACAAATACAAATATGAAAATCAACAGCAGTATCAGTAGGAGTTGCACGGTTTCGACCAGGCTTGGCTTATTCGATAGCATTTGTGGCATCTATAAGGGAGGAGTCGGTGTAAAAGAAAAAGAGAGAGAGAAAAGACTTGTGACTTAGAAAGACTAGCTGCCCTTTTTCCTCTCCAACAGGT
Source organism: Hypseocharis bilobata (assembly GCA_036898025.1). Classification (NCBI taxonomy): domain Eukaryota; kingdom Viridiplantae; phylum Streptophyta; class Magnoliopsida; order Geraniales; family Geraniaceae; genus Hypseocharis; species Hypseocharis bilobata. Next base: position 26,718 of record JAYMTT010000009.1, read on the forward strand.
TCCATTTCTCCGCCAAGCAAGAGAGACCCTAGGGCACTCATTCCTCTTCATCAATGACTGAAGAAATTATGGCTCAAATTTACCATTTGAATCCTCCATGCAGCAGAATTGGATAAAAGTTCATCTATGGAACCAGAAAACCTGTTCCGCGGAAGGTAAAGCCCCACAAGACTCTGCATTTGCGACAGTGATGAATCAAGCTCACCGCCAAGTTAATTATTGCTTAAATCCAGGTGGTTGAGTTCTGTCAAGTTGCTGAAACTGAGAGGAATTGATCCATGTAACTTATTGGCAGTCAAATTCAGCTTTACCAACCTGCGCAAACCACCTAAGATTTCAGGGATTGTACCTGACAGCTGATTATTCGCAAGATATAACCCCTGAAGCTTAGAAGACAAGCTGATCTGTGGAGGAATGGAACCACTTATAAAATTTCTAGACAAATACAAGGTTGTCAGATTTGCTAAGTTTGAAAGCGATTGTGGAACTTCACCAGAAAGCATGTTATTGTTAATCAGAAGATTTACTATGTTAACAAGGTTCCCCAATTCCTCTGGTATTGAACCAGACAACATATTATGTGACAGATCAAACACTCCAAGATGTTGAATAAAGCTTATAATACTCGATCGAAAATACTAGGACGGCTTGGCTTTGAAGGAATTGACCCGGATAAATTATTGTGTGAAAGAACCAAGTACTGTAATTGAGGCAAATCTGCAATCTTCTCCGGAATTGGCCCACTTAGTCTGTTATTCCCTAGGTCCAATGTGGTCAGTGAAATGCAATTTCCAATCTCAATTGGAATATTCCCGTCCAGCAGATTAGAGTTCAAATTCAGAACAGAAAGAAGCGTGAGATTGCCAATCTCCCTGGGGAGTTTTCCCTTCAACCTGTTGTTGCTAAGCACCAGCATCTCCAATTCAACTGCATTGCCGATTTCTACAGGAAGATGGCCCTCCAACATATTATTTGCCGCAGGCAGAGAATTCCATCAAACTGGATCTCCATATGCTAACAGGTATTGGACCCTTTAAACTGTTATTGTAAATTCGAAGTATCAACAAATTAGGAAGCTCTCCCAAGTACTCTGGTATGGAGCCATTAATCTCAGAGGAGACTAGATTCAGTATCCTCAAGTTCCGCAACCTCCCTAAGAACAGAACTTTGGTATTGAACACTTCAATGGGTTATGGGAAATGTCAAGCTCCGTGAGCGACTCTAATTTAGACATTTATTCAGGCAATGGGCCTGTGATCGAACAGTTCGTCGCGGAAAGGGTTGTAAGCCGTGAAAGAGACCCAATTTCTGGTGGTAACTGACCGGAAAATGAGTTATGCCAGATGTATAGGTCAGTGAGGTTTTTGAGGTTCGAATCCGAATAAGGGCAAGAAAGAGATGCGGAAGATAGAAAGTGTTCCGCGAGGAGGAAAAATCACCAAGACTTTCCCCCGCCTATAGATCAGCAGCCAGCCATAAGCTTCGCTAAAGCGACTACGTACAGAAGAAAAAAACAAGTCCTCTCTCTATTTATTATCAACAAAAGAAGCATATGGATCAGCATAAGGATCGGCATCACCCTCAGCTTCAGTAGAAGCCAATACCTATATGATTAACATCCGTATCAACAGAAGGAGAGGTCGTTTCCTTCTGATCCATCAACCGTATCTTCATCCGCGGTAGGAATCCCCTTTTGTAGGAAGAGCCGCGGGCGGTTGGTTTACGAATAAATCAATCTTAGGATACTAAGAAGAAAAAGTACATATAAGACAAAGCAAGTGCCAGTGCATTCAGCCGGTCGGATTGACTAAACCAATGCAAGAATCAAGAAGGCTATCGATAGATAAGACATGAGTTCCAACAAAACACAGTAGTAAACTTAAAAAGTGTTTTGCGCAGATGTGAGCTTCCCCCCTCATCTCTTACTTCCCGCCACCAGGAGGGATTGATGACATTCATGAATAATCCGATGTTTCCGTATCGGTTTGAGAGTTTAGCTAGTGAGAGAGGACCTAACTACACTTGACATAGCATGGGCCAGGCTATAAGGCCCGGCTTGAAGCCTGAAATACAGCCCAGCCCGGTGGGAAGAAAGAATAATAGGTTCGTAAGGCCGGCAAGACGAACCGATACGCTATGGCATGAATACCCCGCCAACACTTATATATAGTGACTTTTCAAAGACGTCCGTAGTAGGTGTTCCAATTTTTCATTACCACCCCCGGGTACATAATCTAAGAAGGTCTATTCTGAACTACAATACTGAAAAAACCTTCCACCAAAACTGCAGCATAGCTGGCTGGAAATGCTCACCTGTAGCGATTAGGTTTCTTTCCCACGCTAGGGCGGCATGTGTACTTTCTTAGCCACTTTACAATGGAAAGGGCATAGATAAAAATGCTATTAGACTGGAATAACTGAAAAACTTCATCCAACGCGTGTTGATCCACTTTATGTCTTAGTGAGAAGCTCTATTATGATGTTGATGTTTCAGTACTTTACTAATAAAGGATCTAAATAAATGGAAAAGCTTTCTTAAGAAGAAGTACTTTTCGCCTGCTTACGAAGAAGTAGGTTGAGCCGAACTCCTCTACTTTCACTACTGATTGGCATTTGCCAAGGATCCAAAGGGAAGGTGCGCCTAAGGCAAGGTCAGACTTCACAGTTTGTGTCATATCAAGTAGACTAACAGAGAACAATGCGAACCGAGTAGCCGCGAGGGAGGGTGATATCGTGAGAAAGTAAAGGGGTGCCTTAGGGTTGATTCCACCAGTGTCTGTTTAGGGTAGGGCGGTCTCGAGTACCCATTCCATTAAAGGTCGTTCGAGCGCATGGGTGACTTCAGCGACAGGTTGAGAGATATCAATAATTGAACAAGCAAGTATGGTCATACCAGATGTCAAATTGAACTAAACTACACAACAATGGGGCGGCCAAGAACAACTACGGTAGAGCGGTTTATGTATGAATGTCTCCCGGTGGACTTTCTTTTTTCTTTATTAGATATGTTCTATTTCATTGGCAGTTCCGATCCGATTAACACTGGAAAATCCACCGAGACAGAAGCTGCCCGCTGACCAGAGATAATCGGCTCAACAACAGCAATAACCAAGGAAGGATATTTAGACTTAAGAAGCATAATTTCCTCGATAAAGTGACTACGGCCAGCGCCGCGGCAGTTCCATGTCACAAAAATCATTGATTGGAAGATGGGAGCCGAGTATTAGAGCCCTCAGCTGGGGGCATATGTTGATCGGCACCATTAATTCCGGCGAAGCCAAGCTGCGACTTCGAAGACTCTGGCATCTTACCCACCTCTGTAATCACGGCTTTCAAACGAGGATCACGACTATTACTATTCGTGTCAGGAGGAACGTTCGTTCTTTTCCCATCCATACCCTTATTCGTAGCAGGAGGATGAGCACGCTGCTGAGAATTATCTGAAGTCCCATGTTGAAGCCCTGGGAATTCCGAAGAATAGTTATGATTCTCCTGCAAAGTGGGTCCTAGATTTCCAGTTCGTCTGCTTAGGAGCATCTTGATCGAAGCCAGAAGGGTGATGGATGCTCTCAATCTCAAGGAAGAAGCGGGGAAGTCTTTCGTCGTGGGTTCGAACAAATAGGCGAAGGTTACGTAAGTATGCTGGATAACGAAAGAGGGTCGGCAAAGACCGAGTCTGTGGATGCTGCTAATGTGACTAATGCAGTTGAACGGCTTCCCCTAATTCGAGAGGGAAAGGAAAGGGGGACTCCTTACTGAGATGAGAGTACATGAAAAGGCATAGATCCTTTAGGAAGGGTATTGATCAAGTGTACTGGTCGATAGGAAATGGAATTGGCTTAGGTCGATATACGATTGGGCTGGTGTGACATTTCGTCCTCAATAATACTAATTTGGCTACTCACCCATAGCAAAAACGATTCCGCTTTTTCTTACTGTAGACGAATCGAAAAAAGAACTTTTGGCGTTTTCCGCGTAAAATTGATAGCAAGTCGATTTGCTCTTTGGAGAGATTGAAAAAGATGCCAAATTCACTCACTTTTGCTATGGGCTGGATGCAAAAAGAAAGAATCTTGATCCTCTTGCTTAGGGAAAACGATCGAGTAAGTTTTTCCACTATGCTGGATGCAACTTTCGAAAATTTAGATCTTGTTTATTAGCTAAAAAGGTCAAGTAAGCTTTTATCGCTATATGAGACGGAAACCTTCCTTCGCCTTAATTTATAAATCCAGTCTAATTCTTCCCCAGAATCGGAAGATCCAATATCCTAACGGCCCCTTCATTTAGCAATAAAGTCTCATCCTGCCCCAGGTTAGTTAGGGTACAGTATCTAAAGCCCCTTCATTTCTAAATAAATAAAGCATCTAAAGCACCAGAATCTAGCAACTCTGCATACTAACGTAACCTTCATTTAGCAACTCATATATAGGGACTTGGGATGATCCTGCACTGTCGGGGTGGGATCCAAGCCTGGTTGTTGTTTCAGAAAAGGAGGGACATTCCTTGCGGATCTTTCATTCTCTATACTTTCATTTACTAGAATGGGGTATTTGCTTCTTGCAAAATAAGGGTAGGCCGTTCGTTAGAGTAGAGTGCGTTGCGTCTCCAAACTTTAGAAACTTAGATATTCTATAACCTTTTTGTGAGTATCTTCATTCTTCACACCCAGTGTGATGCAATTCCGTATACTAACGTAACCAGTGTCTATCGACTCAGTGATTGAATACCCCAGTCAGTTCATTCATCTTGCAACCTTTCTAGAAAGCTATGGGAAGCTATTCTTTTATATATAGGAACTCTTAGGTTCAGTCTTTCCCTGTGTGAATAATCGAATAATAGTTCGGGGTGCCTTGATCACTGGGCTTCCATGTGGGTCTGACATGATAAGATGCCTTATCTTCTAGTGAAAGCAACTCTATGATCCAGAAATAGGTCCGAAAGGGTTAGTACTTAGAACACGCACGGGAGCTAATTTGAACTAGATTTCTTTTCATCCGGTAATAAGGGCTTTACGCATATCAGTCTATCCCACGAATGGAGATGCTGCTTGCTGCTCCAGTACAGGGTGGTACGCCAGACTAGACTATACTGACTAATGTAACGGTTAGTCTACCATCTATTTCTAATCTCGTGTACCATCTTGCTGTATATCTTTATCATTTTCATAAGATCTGAAGGGCAAAGTCTTTGAATAAGAATCATAGGATAACTCCGCTATCTGTAATGACTCTAATGATTCTAGGCTTTCCCTTGAAAGTACCCCATTTGGGCTATCTCTCACTTCCTTCTTCTTTCTCTCCCAGCTCCCATTGTCGCTGCCTGTATTATTCTAAACCTCTTGAAAAAGTGCTTTCTTTCCTAACTTCTCCTCCTTTGGTCTTGTCTTTTCCTCAATAGCTGTAGGGTAGCTTAGCTCTAGATAGGAAAGCGGGAAGAATAGCTCTTGATCTGGGCTTAATCGGTCACATGGGAAATAAATAATAGTAGTAGTGCTAATGGGTCGAGATTGATTATAACTAGACTTCATGAGCATAGCCAAATAGAGGTGAATTGAAAGATAGATTTTCACTTTCTTATCGAGCTACAAAGGACACAAATTCGAAAAACGATGCTTCTTTGGCTGCGTGTAACATGGATATGGATCAGCATTCAGGTCTTCCTCTACCTCATGTTAATACACGAGCTCAAGACTTATAGATCCGTAAATAGCTCCTTTTCTAGTTTATATTCGGAAACGAAGTAGCGCAACGTGCGATTGGCTCTTTTCGCCTGATATATGGCATTCTGGAACCAATTACATTGCCTTGCTCGACTAGTACTCTACTCACTTCGTTCGAACCCTTTCTTTTTCTTTTCTCTTCAATCTACAACAAAGAAGTGGGAGAGGCAGGTACAGAGTCACTTACAGCGACAGCTTATGGATTCGAACCTACGACGAAAGACTTATGTTAGACCTGTTCACTTGAAAGTCAATGTCCGGACAGACAGACAATGCATTCCATTACTGACTTCGATGCGATGGCAGGAAGGATTGGTGTTACATCAACCAACTCCTCTAAACCTACTTATTACCTAAAAGAAAAGGGTCCAAATAGGAGTGAGATGTTAATCGAAGGTTCAGAATTATGCTGAGTTGTACGACTCTGGTTCAGAAGATCTTTCCCTTTTGTTCTGACTCGACTTAGGGATACAAAGTCACCAGTAAAGGAAAAGCAGAAAATAGGAAAGTGTTGAAAAATCCCGGTAAAACGCGAACTTGTCCGATTTGGATATTGACTTTATCTCATTCTAGCCAACTACTCTAGTTGAAAGATAATGTGCCGCCCTTCCTTCGGTCGCCTTATCTCTCGTCTGTCTTCTCCAACTCCGTTGCCTCATTGAAAGCCTGGTATAAGAGGAAGGGCTGCTCTTAGTTTGGAAAGAAAAGCAACTCAGGCAGGAATTGCTCTTTTCTTTCAAGGAATATTGACCTCTCTTGCATTACAAGCAATCCTGGATGATAGGGCTGGCTGATTGAAACTCTGTTAGTTAGTTAATCTGATAAGGCTAAGTATAGGGTGCTCCATTTCCCTGTCTAGAGAAACTTTTGAAAAAGGAATGAGAAATACCGAAAGACTCTATACTCTATAAGATTCGAACTACGATTAGTATATTTTAGATAGAAATAGTCCTATTATGCAAGGTTCAAGTTCTTGCCTAGCTTAGAGAGATTACATGGAGCGAGTTTACGAGCTTATTCCTAAACAGGTTCCCAAACGTATGAAGATTTGACTCTTTATTAGTAGCCTGCACCATGGCCGGAATAAGCTTGGGAAGGGACTAAGAATCTGATCTACAAGAAAGACTCACCTAACGGCACCTGATTATTCCGCACCCTTCATTTGTCAATCCAGATTATTCTAAACCAATCATCTATCGATTCATTTCATCTTGAACCAGAATGACGCGATCCAGATCATTGAACCTTCATCTATAAACCCAGCTGCAGGCAGAGGAGAGGATAGAGAAGATTTGGCTGCGGTGAATAAGCCGACTTAACGTCCCCTCAGGCTCAATCAGATATGGTGAAGGATTTGACTTCAAATCAGATAGGAACTGATTCCGTGATTCAGGGGAGTACAGTGGGAAATCAATCTCAACAAACACCGCGTGAGCAACATACGGCAACTGTTGTGCCGTTGACCCAATCAGCAGAGATCCTTGGGCGTCACCTCCAACAATTAGGGGATCAGAATCCTACTGGGAATCAATCAGGGCATGGAAGGAAAAAAAAGACTAGTGCCAAGTCGGCTACTGTTGAGGCGGCGTTAAAGCCACGTGGACAAGTACATAAAACTAAGACCTATGCTAGCTAAGGCATCCCGTGTGCCTCTCGAAACATTATTGGAAACCAAAGTGCAACTACTCGTGCTCAAACTCTAAGGAGTCAAGGCCCCAATTGAAACTTGACCCACTACGCTATGTTAAAGGATCTCCTGTCAGTTCGAACGGGTGCCCTATACATATACTATACGTCCGATCACTTGCAGGGAAAGTAGGAAGGGCGGTCAGCTAGGAGATTCTCTTTGTTTTGTAGCTGGACTCCTCGTCTCCGAGGGGTCCGTATCAGTTTACTTTTCCTTCAGGTTTCCAAGCATCAGGAATCTTACACTCTGCTTTCCATACTTTATACTTAAGACAAGGGCTTGGGTCTTAGCTCCGTTGAAGCTCAGCCAGTCCTCTTATTCATTCACGGATCAAAAAAGAAGGATCTCTTCCAAGATTCAATGAGAGATATCTTCCTCGTGGCGTGGGTGGAAATAAAAAAGTCAAGTGGTCTTAGCAGTTCGATAACAAAGAGGGATTTCTCGTACAGACCCACTCTTGATGAGTCTTATTACTGTCCTCCGTCAAGCTTGCTTGGGATATATATACTCCCTTTAGCTTGGTCCGAGCTTTGGAGAAGGATGCCCTCCGGTCAGTCAGGCTAAGATTCCCTTATTGTCTTGCATCGTCTGTCAACGAAGCAACTCCCTTCCATCCAACCTCACTAAATACAAGTCTAAATAGGACAGGGACGAAGTCACAGCCTTCCCTTGTCAGCTTTCAGATAAGAAATTGACATAGTACATAGGCGGAAGGGAATGAAATTGTGTCTTTTTTTCATTCAATGTTGAAATGAAGTTTCAGAACTATAGAGGCATCACTAAAAGGAGTCCGCTCTTGCCTAGAAGGAATAAGTAGTTGGGTTGACCGATAGCCAGCCATGAAGCGTGAAATGAGGGATCAAACGAAGTGAGCTGGACCTACCAGAAATGGAACTTACTCTCGTTAATTAAGCCACTAATGTAATGCTTAAAACATCCTGTCCCGAATACGATGTTGTAGTGGATCTTGGCTCTACACATGCATTGCCCTTACCCAGTACATTTAGTAGTCTCTATGAAACCCCTTATACTGTATACTGTCGTATAAGTGAGTAACGAAGCGAAGTCAGAGACCTTAGAGTAGGACTTCATTCCTTAAATCCCTAAATGTACTTTCTACTTTCCATTTTGTAATCTCCCGATCGATTTTTGATCAATTCCGCATCACCAAAACGTATTATATGCTTGACACCCATGCTAGCCATGGATTCGATCCAGCCACTTTCTCCAATGACTACCGGAATCGTAGTGAGCAGCCTGCTCTGTCTGGCTTACCTTGTTTTGCTATCTTCATTGGTATAAGCATCCGGCTCGAGTGAAGGAAGGGCGGAGGGCTTAGCCATGATTTCCATTGGTCTCTATGACCAGAGGGAAGAGATAGAAAAAAGAGGGATGAGTGTGGTAAAAGAAGACTCATTATAAGAGCAAATCATCAAGTAAGGATGCACTAAGTAACTACCAACCCTCTCTCCTCACAACTCTATCAGAGTTTACCAACTCAACTGGTGACCCCAACTCCGTCGCCTTAGTCTGTCGTATACGCCCATCCCACTTTCCTCAAAGCGTAGTATTTGCCTTTCTTCTTTACCTAGTGGAGTGTTGTCCGCAATCAGAATAGTTTTCAATTGACTAGTTTGGCAAGCAACTCAGTCTGACTTCTATATATAGCATTAGTTATTCTGAAAGAAAGAGAAGAGGAGCAAGAGTCAAATATTCCTCTTTAGCCTTTCAATCTATAGATTGCCCTCAGGAATTCAAGAAGATAGTCGATTTGCCTAGTGGATTCCACGCCCATTTCATAGGTGGGAAGGATGAAAAGCTCCCCAAAAGGAATCCATTGATTTTATCCTGGGTTAGACCATAGGTGCTATGATTTACTTCACGGGCGAGGTCTCGTCTCTGGAAAAAAGTCAGTCCAGGATGGCCCAGCTGCGCCAAGAAAAAGAATAGAAGAAGCAACCAAGAAAAAGACGCTAGTGTTGTTTACATTCTCGTTATGAAGATAACAAGACCAAATAACAAGATAGATAACAAGGGTGCGTTAGTCACAAGAGGGAATAGGGAACTAGGTCATCCTGTTACGAAGCACGTAGATCAAATATGTAAGACTCTCAGGTATAAAGGTTTAGAACTGAGTTGATAGACTCAGGATGAAGAAGGAGACTAGATCAAACTATCTTTCGTTGTTCATTTCTTCCTATTCGGTGTAAATCTATCCTTATACTTGGTTGCAGGTTCAAGCCCAATCAGCTAAGGCTAAGTACGGCAGTGACTTCATATTGTTTTGATTCATCTCATAGCAGTGGGTTGAATTAGTAGCTGTCGTACCAACTTCGTTGCCTCATGATTCAGCTTGTTTTGTTGCTTCTTCTTCCCATCCATGAGTTTGAGGAATGTGTCGTTAGCCTAATCCCCTTCCCTCGGGTTGATGGCTTCTGGTGGGGCTTCTCCCCATCCCGGTAAACGGCCGGAATTGGAATTGCTGTTTGAGAGTTTTCTGGAGTGAGAAAGACGTATCAACCTACCAAGTGGTATGCTTCCAGGGGTGTTCTAAGCCGCTAATCCGGGTACGGGTAGTTTGTACCCTCCCCTCCCCTGAGAAAGAGGAAAGCACGTTAGCCTACCTAATCCCTCTCCTTCTTGTCTTAGCTTCTCCTTCCTTCTGTGGATGAAGGGATTCTGTGTTTGTATCTTACCCTTAGTCCTAATGTCAATTAGATTCTTCCCGCAAGGATTCTAGGAATATCCTCTCCTCGGCATCAGGGCATCTAGATAGACCAGTATAGTGGTACGAAGTAGCCGAGTAGAAAGAGCTAGGATCGATCTGTCTGTAAGGAAATAGCTCTATCTATGGGTTCAGCATCAACTGCGAGATCTCATCTTTTTTCTTAGTCTGAGCAGTAGTAAAGGGGAGTTGCTGAGACACTCATTCCCGATTCAGCTTCTCCTTAAGCTTCATAGAAATAGGAAATTGCTTCTTTATATAGAAAGAAAGGGGCGAAGCGGAAAGCTTTTTCCCGGGTAAGATCGGAATTGAATTCCAATGGATGGAACAGGTGTTTCATCAGGATGGGTTCGAAGGTTCAAACAAAACTAATAGACGAAGGCAACGAAGTTGGAAGCGGAAGAAAATGAGTCTTTAGCTGATTGGGCTGAGAATTGAGATCTTGTTTGCCTATCTATCCCTGGCAAGGGAACGAGGTATTCGATCGAAGCAGTGCCAGACCCACTACCTTCTGAAGGATTCTCGCGAGGTCTCTTTCTTTTGTGGTGCGTTTCGAACCGCTGGTATCTTCACCCTAGCTATGACAATTGATTCTAGGGTTTCTGAAATCTCTTTCTGTGAGAGGGGTTGAGAGGTTTCTCGTCTCTGTGGTTTTAATGAGAATGGATGTGAGGAACATGAAGGGTCACGGGTGGTTTAATGAAGTAGTGGTAAGTTATAACTACTGTACCAACCACCACTCACTTCTCAGAGGCAATCACGACCGTCCACTACTGATCATGGCTTGGTGGAATCCAACGGTTACCAGATGAAAAACTTACATCCCATGTGGCAGTTATGCACATGTAATCGATTATGCATGAATGCAATCAATTATGGTCAAAGAATAACAGAGTAATCAATTATACATGTATGCAATTTCTTATGTAACCTATCTCTAGATATCAAATGTATGAATCATGAATAACAAATCTCATATCAATCAAACCAGGCAAGCAATAAATCAACATGTGATAATTAACCAGAAACCAATCATCAATCCATCAACATTTTAGCTCAAGCAAGATAGATATACATTTCAGTGTTAAGCACATAATAAATTCTAGAAAACTGAATCAATTATACCTAATGAGCAGTGTGTGGAAAGGTCATACCAGATTAAGCCCCTTTTCTGAATTGTGGTTTCCTTTAGACAATTTTTTGTGAGGATTCATGCTTTGATGATTAGCTTGGAATGTTTTGTCCTCCTCTATGATTGTGAACATTAATTGTTCAAACCAAATGACTTGGACCCCCCATTTTTTGGATTTTTGGTTTCAAAGCTACATCTAGATTCAATTAATATGTCATCTAGACCCCTACATGCACAATGCAAACCTATTCTACATGATATGAGCCCTAAAGCATTATTATGCATGAGCAGAAGAGCCCCTATTCCCTAACTTAGCCAGCATGTTGAGGAAGGAATGGAATGAAAGACCAGTGTAATCTCCTTTTCCCCCGTTTTTAGTGAAGTTCCCATTGAGGCAGATGTTCCTTTTTCATGTCCATCTGAGATGAGAAAGAAATGAATTGATAGAGCCAAGTCAGGCTCAGAACAGAACAACCTATTCAATGCAAAGAGCGGATTCGCCGACATTGAAGCAGAATGCCTTAAAGGCGGAGTTTCATTCCGCTATGATATTCACCCTAAGAGGCTAAGGGGTCGGGTCATTGAACTACTTTCATTCCGTTGGATCAAATCGTTTGAGGTGAGGAAATAACGTCTTTCACAGCTGAATGCGTACTTCCTTTTCTTCTTCTAGTTACCCCGCCGACAGAGATGGAAAGCAAAAAAGACTGACTTGCTCCCTTCTTAACTGCTTATCCCATTACTATGGCTTCCTCTACGAAGAAAGAGAAGTTCAAACTATAAAGAGTTGGATAGCTGCGAGACGGGAGCTCTATACGCATTGAATGCTTTAACGCAAAGCTATCAGAGAGAGAAAAGGATGTTTGCCCTTGTTTTTTTGCGGGAGGTAGTAGTGAGACGAAAGGTATGCTATTACAGCGAATACATCGAGTAAGAGTCCTTTCAAATAGGCTCAATTCAATTTCTTAAATAGTCAGAGGTAGAAAAGTGGACTTATTCGACCCTATCTCTCTTATCGAGCTATTCCTAGTTGTTTGACATTCGGCTGTAAAGAAGAGACTTCTTCGTAAGATTGCAGAACTCTGCCCCTACATGGCTTAGCCCAAAAGGGAAAGGGATTCTACTTCGTTGCCTAGCCTCGTAATGAGGGGCGCCCCCCACGGGAGACTTCAAAAAGCTTTTTACGGAAAGACGGCTAGAACGCCTTAGATCCACTTGAGAATGGGTATCTGCCGAAGGGGAATCTTGCCTTAGGCCGAGTAGAACCAATGATTTCACACTCGTAACCCTCGAAAAGGGAAGCCTTTGAGCCTCCTTCGGACCAGGAGTTTGAGGAAGCAACATCTTCTGTCCTGGTTCCATGCTCCAACCAAGGATGATGGGCTACATCGATAGGATGACTGGGTAGAGAGGATCGACCTAAGATAATGTTTGTCTGTTCTTTTCTTTCTTTAAAGAGTTATAGACATTCTAAATAGTATCAAAGCAGAAAAGAATATCTCTTTTCCCATTTCTAAATTGAATGGAATAAGTAAAGAATCGAGTTTCTCAATTTGGCTAACTCTGCTAAAACTTTGTTCATTGAGGCTAGAGAGTTTTCCACTTTGAAAATGTGTATCCATGCCAAGCTTCATGCTTTTGTTCTTGATTTAGTTTAGTTGGGACTGCAACCTTTCACTAGGATATACACTGCTGCGACTACGATTTCCTCGCTGAGGCGATGAAGCGAATTCAATAATGATGGGGTGAGGCTTACTCGATCAAGAGAAGATTAACTAGAGCCAACTAGGACATAAAGGGAATTCCTTTCTATAACTAAACTTTAATATCCTATCTTAACAGGGAACGCTCTTGAAAGAAACTTTCATGGATTGAGAGGTACATCCTTATTACTCTAACAAATGACTCCTTTCACGCGATAAATGGGCTACTTTCCCTATATAAGTAGTTTTTAAACAATAGGTAAGGAAAGAATTCAGTGATATCAGAGAAGGATGTTAATATGAAATAGGAGTGAGGTTGTTTTGGTCTTACTAAAGCTGATAGAGAAAATTCGTTGTTAACCCATGTATCAGAGGATAATCCGGGCGTGTTAAGGCCGATAGGGTTTGATCCCACTTAGTGAACTGTCCTATTGGAAGTATAGCATTCCATGCTTAGAAGTATTGACTCGGATTCAGAATTAAGAAAAAAAAATAGACTGAAACATCGGCTTCAAACCTGATACCTTTTGATGACAATTCACGAGTAAAAGTCCTACCATAATAAAGCATGAGGGCATTCACAGACACAAAGAAAGGAGCACGTTCCTAAGGATGGGCTACTGCTTTGACTATAGAATAGATGATCGTTACACATGCCATGATCAGACTAGCAAAGAGAATGAATCGAGACCGACAGCAATACACTTTATGGAATTGTTTTGCTTTCTAATGAGACTTGATGGGATCATTTATTTAAGTCAGACCGGTACCATCTTTGCCAAGGACTTCCCTAAAGAAAGTTCATGCTTAATCATTGGGGAATGGTCGAGGCAGGCTTCTTATCCGGTAGTCTTCCCAACAGCTGAACTCTGTTAGATTCAAATCTTTCCAATTTTGAAAAAAGCATGTATAGGACCGCACTATCAAACTTCTATTAGAGAGTTCCTTTAATGCTATGGTTCCCGACGGCTTCTAGATCAGATCCAATTCAATAAGTCCTACTCTCTCTCACTCAGGAAAAGGGCGGAAGTAATCGAGCTAAAAAAGGCCCTAATTAAGTCCTTCTACTCATGAGTTATGCTCTCTCTGATCTGAGTTGTAGTTTCCGATTTCTTGACGCGCTGGTCTACTAACAGAAGGGTGAGTTAACGATGGTATTCAATTATAGCATGTGAAAAAGGTTAACTCAATCTCAATTTCAAAAGTCAAAAGAGAAAGTAAGAAAGCAGACTCCTCTTAGTGCTCTCTCCATCCGAATCTTCTCGCTTAGAAGATAAGATAGGTATACTACAAGAGGTTACGCCTAGCTCGTACTATAGCGGTCATAAGATAAGTAAGTTAGAATTGAACAAGCAATGAAAATCACTCATTATATATATAATAAGGCCAGTATTCAATCACTGAGCTCGTAGAACTTTGGAAATCACTGAGGGACGAGGCTAAAGCAAGGATGGGACTTTAGTTGTTTAGTTAGTCTATCTAGTTGACTGGGGTTTGGGAATATAACAGCTTAACAAAATAGAGGGATTCCTAGGCGAGCATCACACTATCGAGAATTCGCACGATGTATTGGAGTTATATGATTGTTGGCGAATGACCGATTAAGAAAGTACTCGATTTTGACAAGAGAATATATCGTATGGGAATAAATAAAAAGATAAACGAATGAATGTGCAAAAAAGCCTACTTTCGGGAATGCCCATATGGCCTTTTCTTACTATCTCTTTATTAGTTAGATCTAAGTGTGGTAAAGCTTGGGCGGGTGAGCCAGGTAATGGAATCGCTTACAGCGAAGCTTATGGTTCCGAAATAAGGAAATCCCTACATTAATGTAAAGTAAAGAAAAAGAGACGAATTGATTCAATATAGCACCGAAGTGACTGAGGGGCCATGTAACAACAATTCTACAATGAAGTGTAATTAGTCGTTCACTCCTAATTTATGTATAGTTGTGCAGGTAGGTTAAGAGGAATTTGTTACGCTAATCTAGCTGCATAGCAAATCATGAGCTAAGGAGAGTACGAAGTATCCATCAACCACTCTTTCTACATAAGCGATTATTGATAGCTCATTCAAACCGGACGGTCATTGGCTCCTTCCTAGCCCAGATTTCCTTTCTCATGAAATCGAGAGATCGGGATTACTAAGGCCAAGATCGATTGCTTTAATTAAACAAGCTAGCAAGACCACCCATATCCATTATCCAACTGTTCCAGATTTTGGCACTTCATCTTTCCATACAAAACAAAAACAGAAATTATGTAAAGTCAAAAAAGTAAGTGAACGGAGGAGAAAGAGAATCATATCACACAATCGGTAGGCGACTCCGGGGATCTGACCCCGTAGTTTGAGAGCTTCAGTGAGTAGTTCCACCGACTCCTCTAACAAGAGAAGAAGCTGTTCAGTCCACGGATCTGGTATCGAGACAGACAGTCGACTTACTAACAGATAAACAGAGTTGGTTGGGAAAGTGACATCTGTCAAGAGGCAGGCTAGCCCTTACTTACTCCTAGAACAAAGTGTAACAATTACTCTAGGCTTAGGAGGGAAATGAAAGTCGATTACGTATCCTATAATAGAAAGAAGGGTCTCAATAATCTCATCAAGGACTGGCAACAATCAATGCTGTTCACCATCCCCCTGCGCCTTTCTCTAGAGTAGTCTAGTCCTTGTTTTCGCTAACGAATGCGGCTGGCTAGTCAAAGCTGAATCAGGGGAACCACTTTCGCACAATCAAGTCTGGTCAAAAGAAAGCTCTGTCAAGTTCAAGCTAGCACTCACTCGCTCGTGAGCTATTTCGTCGTAACCTCCCCAAGCAATCGTTCTTTTCTAACTCTGGATTGTTGAAGCAATGCTCGGCAAGATTCGAAGGTTCCATTCTTATTACTATGGTAAATAATTATCTATTTCATTTTCTCGGTGAGATAGTTTTCCTTTCACACCTCCTTTTTTCTCTTTTCTTGTCTCCTTATTGTGGAAATTTCTTCTCTGTTATCTAATCCCTCTATCTGGTCAGGTCTTACACTTTACATAGAAGTAAGAAGAAAGACCATAATAACATAGATAGACCGTTTTGTAAAGAAAGGTTACGTTAAGAGTTACCAATCCCTATATCTATTCTTCCCTTTTGACCGTCGAACAGGGAGCAATAAAAGAAAATAGAAGAGGAAGTTTACGAATTCGTCCTATATCTGCTCTGCTAAGAATAGAGTTTATTCCATTCATTCTGAGTTGAAAGAAAGTCAGTATAGGTCCTCCTTCATCTCCCGCCCTGGGCATGTCAAGTCAATAAGTTACATCAGTCACAAGAGAATAGGAAAAAAAGAAATGCACTCGAGCCAGGGAAGAAAGACAAAACAAACTTCCTAATGCTAAGGCTTGAGCCACACTTCGAATAGAAGTAGGCCCTGAACAACCACAAACTCAATCCTTGAAGTCAGAATCCTTTGAGAAGTGAGGCAACGACGTAGGAAGTTGGCCAAGGTAGATCGTTAGGAATAGATTCAGAAGAAAGAAAGACTGCTACTAAGAGTGGAGATTACTCAATTGATGGAGATTCTATTACACCGGTCGTACTACTTCCCCATCTAAAGCAGAGTATATAATTATGATAGAGAATCCCTTTTCAGAGCTCGCCCTCTCTTCAAAAATGGAGTATGTGCCTTGTGTCACTCTGCCTAGTGCGAGAAGGCAAAGTGGGGTTACAAGTGAAGGTAAGGTATCATCGCTAAAGTTCCTTGTTACAACTGAATTCCTAACTTTCCTCTATTGCATTCCAAGGGACGAGATGAGTAAGTAATGCCATAGGACCGAGATGCGGGTCCCTTTCCTATAGACCAGATTTCGGGAATCGGTTGGTAATCAGAGCTTTTCTTCTTCCATGTCCGATATGCTACCAAGCAGTAGGGCTTCGACAACTGAAAGAAAGGAGTGGAAGTTGCCATTTTCCAATTAGTTAGTGTGCGCTAAATCTGTTACCGTCTTAGCACTCAACATAGCAATAAAATCTAATAGGAATTGCCTTAGAAAGAAAGAGTACGGTATGCTTTAGCTATTAGTAGTGGATCGGAATCAACATCTTTCAATCGTTCATTATCAACGCACTCACTATCGTAAAAATCACTTATATGGTTGCCGAACTCATTGGTTATGAAATGGCTTTGTTGATAAACTCTGGTGACCTAAACCTTTAGTTGTAACCTACTTTCTTTGTTTGCTAGTCTTGGATTGTGTCAGTGGTTCTCATCCCACGTCCTGCTTAATCCTTTATGAGTCAAAAGAGTATTACAAATCTCTTTTTTTGGTTGAACCGAAATAACTTATATAGAATCATTCATGAAATATCAACAAAGAAGAACCATTCTATCTTCTTCGTCACCTTAACGCTCTGGGCTGACTGCCCTTCAACGGGGCTAAGCTAACATCCTCTTTGTTCCTTTGTGTGGTTCTTTCTTTTTCTTAGTGTGGTTGACTCCGGTATATCTGAGTTGGAAGAGATGGACTTTTCCCCCTCAACAGGATTCCACTTCTCATCTAAGATCGGTCAGTCCTACCTTATCCTTAAAATATACAACGGCGCCAGGCGCAGATCATTCAACTGGCTATCGATCCCGCCCTGATCTGATGACCCGGATTGCTTGTAAGGGTCTCCCCCCATCCCCGAGTTTGCATGCCTTGGACATTTACACCCCGGATCTACCAGCGTCGTAAGTGCGCGTCGTCTTTCATCCCGCTTTTGTGTTCACTCCAATTCTACTTCATGGTCTCCTGACAGGCCTCAGTTCGATCTCCTAGGACTAAGGCATTAAGCCATTCTTTCTCTATCGGCATTACGACGACGCTGCTACGGACAGCTTTCTTTCTTGAACTTTCTTTGTTATTTTCCTCTATCTAAGGCTGGCAGGTCGGTCAGATCTCCATTCCAATAAATAAGTCAATTTATCCAGTTGAGACAATGAAGAAAGGCTAGGCAGTTGGGGATTTGTCAAGGGCGGGATAGGGATCCTTTTTCGGGTTCTCGACTACCAGCGGGAGTGCTATCTATCCGAAGTCAAATCCCTGTATTAGTAGTCACTAGGAAGCGCTATAGGACCATAGCAAGTGAGTGACGAGTTCTTATTTTCTTCCTTAAGCACTTGAGCCAAACAGCCATCCATCGGATTCATTTGATTGTTTTCTTTTTTCTGTGAATGTGTAAGCTACAAGTAGTCAAAGTCACTCCTGGACCCAGACACATATTGTAATGTCATTGATCCCCTCCTCAATTAGGAAAGAGGGAGAGTTTCTCGACAAAAAGGAATGGGAAGTGGAAAGCACTCTATCCTTTAGCTAGCCTTCCTTTCTTAAAGCCTTTCCAACTCATTCTTCGCTCCCCTCATTTGGTTCTCCAGATGCGAGACCGTAGGGTACGACGATAGGAGTAGGGTGACAACCGATTTACGAGGGTCCGATAGGAGGCGCCCCTTAGTTTATCTTAATAAGTATTGCTTCACACACCAGTGTCTAGCAACGAAGCCACTTTCAGATCGTTCCCTTAGTCCTTGCCTTGGTCAACAGACATTACGAGTAAGGTGATAGCTCCGAATGATTGTCCTGCCTTACACCCCAATTGCATTGCCTTATGAGACTCTACGAACAATAAGAAAGCTTTCGAAAAGCATGGTAGTTTGAATGCTTTCCTGAATTCATGTAGTGAGGATCCTTCTCTATCAATCGAGTCCTTTCATAGGGACGGACTGGAAGGAAGGTAGGTAATGTAGGGCGCTTTCAGTGCTTTCCATTTTGATGGTGACATTAACATCCTTTACCATCTTAGTCGAATCTTAACTAAACTCGGGAGGAAGTAAGGAGACAGAAGGGAGGAGAGAGACTTCCGGGCTTTAGCATGGGTCTAGGCTCGACTGCTTAAAGATATAGTGAAAGATCGCGGTTATTAGAAATAGTTAGGAATTCGACCCGGCTCATTCTCGTTTGTTTGGATTGTTATTCTTTCTGAATTATGGACGTGGAGGTAAGGCGCAGAGGAGCAAGCAGAGGAACTTCCATTATTACCCATACTACCAGTCAGTCATAGTGAGTTCAAGTCTTTACTTTTCCCCAGGTTTCGGTAGATGCGAGACCTTAGATTAGGCTTAGGGTTTAAGGGGCACCAATGCAATGAGGTTGTAGGGAACTAGAACGTCGGCCATCAATTCTACGGGGCTTCTAGCAAAGAAAGAAAAACTTTTAAGAAGGGAAGGGTCCGCAGGAGGCTTTACGATCCCTCATATCACAGTGGAAAGGTCTTTCACCAGACCAGAAAGAAATCAAGATAGAGGCAATGATGTTAGCACTGACTAGCCTCATCAATTACGGTTGGCATCAATCATGTCATGGTAGAAGAGGCATAAGGCACCGAAGGTGGGCTGTTGGGACAGGTACTAGACACTCGAACTCATATAAGTCAAGCTCGTCTTCTATTCAATCAAAGGTTGCAAGAGGTCTAAGTAAAGTATATGCGAGCATGAAATATTACAGCGAAAGAGTCTCATTTGGACTAACATCCCAAATCCTGTAAAGAAAATGACAAATCGACTGCGCAAGCCCATAACAAGTCTCGTAATGCTCCTTATGGATCACATCTGTCAGAACAGCTTAGGTCTATCGAGCCTTCCTAGTCCTTCTTTCAAAGCCTTCTGTGCCGGGGTTCGGGATCATGTACCTTTTCTTAAGAAGCTGACTAATGACCTACAATCTTTCTCATTTATTGCTTGAGAAAATTATACGGATTCAATCCGAAATCTCTTCTTTTTCTTCACTTATTTAATGTTTTGTGAACTAGTCCCGGAAAGCAGCCCCGGCTATCCAAATTAGGAAAAGGAAAACAATCCTCTGCTGAAAAAAGAAAGAATCTATCCTAGCATCTGTTCTGCCAATGTCTTATGGGGCCGGATCATAGTAAACTGTTTGTATGCCTGTTTTTGTATATCTAAATAAAGAGTTTCACCACCTTGACGGATAATCATGTGGTCTCATTCAAGTATACTTCGCCACCAGGTTAGCTAAGGGTCCAGCATAATACTTCACCTGAATCTAAGGATCCAGCCCCCTTATTCTTTCCTGAGTCTAATCGACTCAGCATCCTTCGGCACCTGAGGTTAATCACCTAAGCATACTGACTAAACCTTAGTCTAATCGACTCAGTATCCTTACGGCACCTTCATTTAGCAACTCACACCTTCGTCTGTCAACAAGGAACCAAAAGGAAAAGAGAACGGTACGGTACGCTCTTACTTACTTCCTTAAGGGAATGCCTGAATGGAACGGAGTCCGGGAGAAAAGGAGAAAAAGATAGAACAGCCACTCGACCAGAGAGGGATGAAATTACTTCGTCCGTTAGTTAGGACTGAGGACCGAGATTAGTTTACAAGAATGTTCTACCATAGGCCAAGGAGATCAAGTAAGAAGCTCTACTTAAAAGAATCTATATAAGTAATCTTGGTCAGTCAAGGTCTAGTGCTATCATTCCTACAAAAGCTATTACTTTGACTAAGGGGTGAGGTGCGGATCCAAGGCGCGCCGTAATCGACAAACCTTGTTAGGAGGATGATCATATCCAGGAGGAGGTTGCATATACACTTCTTCTTGCAAATCCCCATTGAGAAAGGCATTCTTTACATCCATCTTCTAAAGTGGCCAGTGTCGAGAAGTGTCGGTGCACTCTGTTCATGTTTGTAAGGATTTTGCCATGAACACAAAGCCAAATGAACATTTGCACTTTGTGGGGAGCCTTAACCTTCCATATATCCTTCCAACACCTGATTTTAGGAGACTGAGTGTCAGCGTCGCTATTAATTCCATAAGCAGATCTTGTAGTAAATTGACCCGACGGCGTGAGACTCCAGCAAGGCGTGTCTTCCTCTTGGGCGTTAATATCCAGCCACACCCCTGCAATTTTCAACTTCCAGGCTTCATCGAAGAACTCTTCAAGCAGATCCCATTTCCAGCCAGTCTCGTTATAATAATAAGCGATGGGAAGCTCACGATCAGAGTGTGGTACTGTGGACAACGCATGTTCCAGCAAAATAGTATCACCAAGCCACTTGTCTGTCCAAAATCGCACCTTTCTTCCATTTGTAATGCTCCACGACAGCCCTTGGAGCAAGGTGTCTCTTCCATGCAGAATACTCCGCCAAACGTCAGAGGCATTCGCCGTCGGAGGACAACTCAAAAAAGAAGACTTTCTGAAAGATTTCTGCTTCATGATTCTCACCCATAGAGTTTCAGTCTCCGTAATTCATCTCCATCCCAGCTTTGCTAAAAGGGCTGAGTTCACATGCTTTGAGACTCGCGGGTTCAAGCCTCCTTCGTCCTTTGGTTTACAGACATCTGCCCATTTCACTAAGTGCACTCTTCTTCTTTCTTGAGATCCACCCCAGGTGCCGTCAAGGGTACAGCATCATCTTGAACCAGAGGTTATCACCTCAGTATACTTCTTTTCCAGCTCCTATTCCGTCTCCAGAGTCTATCGATCCAGCCATACTGAACGTCCCCATCATGACGCAACAAAGCCGGACTTTCAGTCCCCTGAAACCAGCAATACTTGCTTGAGTAGTCTATCTAAGCGATTCCCCAGCAGTCGTACAACTACACCTTAACGTCACTCTCTTGTTCCGCTTTCCTTGAATCATACTGTCATCTCAGTAAGGGAAAAGAGTGTTTTTCTTGCTTGTTGCTAGCTCTTGCTGCTAAGGAAGGAAGGAGCCACTCCCTGAAGGAGGAGTGCTCCAGGTAATTAGTCTGAGGATTTAGAGGAAAACATGTAACACCGGCACCAATCGTCTATCGACTCATCTACTGACGCACCCTGAGCCTAAAGACTTCATTTTCTTCTTTTCCTTAAGGTTTTGGAGAATACTTAGTAGATAGTGTAAGGATCGATAGGAAAATCTCACTCTTTTGCATTTTCCCGTGTTTTTTGATAGCAAGTCGATTGAAGGAAGGAATGGGGTCTGAAATCACACAAAAATGCTTGGTTTCGCATACGGCGAGATGCAAAAAGTTCGAATAGATCTGCCGCTACCGTAAGAAAACGGGCTCGCTAACTTTTGCATATATATGAAACGCAAAAAGTGAGAATCAATTCATCTCCGCCTAGCGAAAATGCTCTCGTAAGCTTTGATCGCTATATGAGTAGCCAAAAGTTTGACTACCTGAATCTATCAACGAAGATCATTCTTCACCAGAATCTGGGAAATCAGGATCGGAAGATGGTTTATCTGGCTCGGAAGATCGCTCATAAGCCGGATCAGAAGCTGGCTCAGAAGATCGCTCATAAAGGGGGTTACCCGGCCTCTCCACATCATAGTCAACTGTTTATAGCCAAATCTGGTGACGTAGTATCCCTCATGATCGATCCTTAATTTGTGTAATTCTAGGGGCCTTTAAAGCCTATTATCTGCACCTTAACGGCGCCTTACTTTTTTCCTTCTTGTCCTTTTGTGCTTGGGAGGAGGAATATCCGTTAGTCTGTCTTACTTCAGGTCTTGCAGAGCCAGAGGTATTCCTACTGAAACCTCGAAAGCATAATTCTTTTATCCATCATCCGGGAAATCGGGATCATAAAAAGGTTTATCCGGCTCAGAAGCGGGTTTATCCGGTAGAAACTCAGATAATTCTTCACCTCGGGTTGTCGAAGTGGAATACGGATTAGCTTTGATTTCGTATATGGTATATAATTGTCCACTCGTTTTGCTTGTTGTTTTACCTTTAGTTCTTTGACCTATGAACAGTATTTCGAGGTAGTACATGGGACACCGCTCCATTCGTCTAGCAACTCAGTCTTATTCTAACCCTTCGTCTTGAGACTCATCTGAATTCTTGCACAATCGTCTTACGACCTTTTGTCCCAATCGGCTAACGACTCACCTAACGTAACCTCAATCTTGATACCCAATCGGCTAGCAACTAAGATCATTCTTTTCATTCTAAGACTCAAAGGAGTAATGAATAGTAATAGGAAGTCAGAGACCTCATCCTTATCCCTTTTGTATGATTACACCTATTGACTGTGTCAGAAACGGATTAACTAGGAACGGAAGAGCGAGGGAAGCTGGCACTGAGGAAAAGAGAACTAGGTCATCCTAGTGAAAGGGCGTTGAAGGAGACTCTAGTTGGTCCACGGCTGGCTCAATGTCTCCAGCCTTGCTGCTATGGACTTACGGGCTTAATGAGTTTCCTTTGTGAGAAATGCTTTATAGGGTGTCTCTCTCCTCTTAAGAGTTTGACCGCCCGTTTCTTGTGGTTTCGCAGTCCGGTGGTCTGTCTAAGCTTACCGCTCTGGTGTACTGAATCTTAGAATTTCCGAAGATAACTTGACTACCTCTTAAAGAGAGGATAACTTTCTCTGTCTTACCGTGCTTTCTTACTTGAGACGAACAACTGGCACAAAGGGTTCGTACAACTCTGTATACTTCGGACCAATCGTCTGTAAACTCATCGACTTAACGTCCCAATCATCTGGCGATAAAGTATACTTGACGTCCCCATCATGACGCAACAAAGTATTATTCTTTTCCTTGGTTGCTTGTTGTTTTACAGTCTTTGTTTCAATCGGTGTGGTACTATAGTAATGATTCAGCGTTGAAACCTATGTCTTGTTGTTCTATGGGTTTCAGGTATATGAATAAGGCTCGAAGACTTCAACTAACTGAAGTAATGGTTCACATTCTTGCTTTAGCAATTGAAGAAGGGGGACAGGTGCTATCGTATAGAAGTCCGCCCCAGTCACTAAACCTAGCTCACCTTTGGCTCTGGAACCCATTATTTATTGATCGTGAGTGCTTGTACAACTCAGCCTACATGCAAACCGAGGCTTTCCGGTAACACAATGATTAGTGATGAAATTCTAAATAAATGGAAGAAATTGAAAAGAAATAGGACAACTTCGTTGCCTTATTTCTTTTGCATCTCTCCCGTCTACCGTAGCATCTATGTCTTCAAACAAAAATGACTGAGTTTTAGTTAGGACTTAATGCTTGATTCAAGCTTCATAAGTATGTCATCCTATCCTAGGCAATCCTTTAGGCCTAAACTCTTTCAGAGCCTCTGGTACCAAGAGTCTTTATTTTCTAACTTCCAATCAATCCGCCGAGTGGGAATTTTCTTAGCCTCCATGACCATTCCAGCTTCTATAGAGGCCGTTCACTCGAAGAACACACAGTCCAATTCCATATTAGAATAAGATTGTAGCGTAGACTAGACGGCCCAGTTGTTGGTCTTTCACTTAACCCTTGGGAAGATAGGTCTGGGAAGCCATGTAAGTTAGCATCAGTCTTTGAGCCATCCTAATCCATTCTCGTAGGTAATGCTCTGGTCTGCCTTCACAGCCTAAGGCTTCGCTCTCTTCCCCGTGTTGTAAGCTTTCCAGTCTTTGATCAAGGAAGGTAGGCAGATCGACTCGACTGTATCCATTCACAAGATTAGCCAGTCTAGTTTCCCTTATCAAAAGCTTGCCGATGTCAGTCTGTGACTTTACATTTCCGAAAGAACGCCTTAAAAAACGAATTGGAATTCCAGTCCTTCACTGCCGTAGTCACTTCAGAAATAGCAGTCAAAATATCGTGTTTGTGAGGAGTCCATGCATTAGCAAAAACCTCATGAAAATCGGGGTGCATGAGCCATGCTGCTTCGAATCTAAACGGACGGCCTGTTTCGAACAACCAGTGGGTCAATTTCCAGTCTTAACGGATGGTGGGTCGGAATGGTGACGGGTAAGAACAACAGAGCGATCTTCCGGAAACCACCTCTTCCAAATATCAGATGCTAGGACTCTATCAAGCCGGCTACGCGTAGTATTCAGACCCTGACCTTTAACCCAAGTCAAAGACGGCCCAACTGCCCCAATATCGACCAACTTACAAGCATTGATTCTGTCTAGGAACTTACTGCAACTGCGAAGGGAAGGGGGGTCACCACCAACCCTTTCATTAAGGCTCCCCACATCATTAAGGTCACCGATGATAGCCCATGGTTGGAGAGTTGTGCGATAAAATTGAATCATGCGATGCCAAAAATCATGCTTGTGAGTTTCATAAGGCTTAACATAAACACAAGTCAGAATCCAATCACCCTTGGTGCAAGGAATGCGACAGTGGATGAACTTAGAGTTGCGTTCAATAATAATCATGGATGAGGCAGTATTCTTCCAAAGAATCCAAAGGCCACCGGACCTGCCCTCGGAGTCGACGTAGGACCCATCAATGAACCCCCAATCAGAAAGAAGATACTGAGGGATAGCCCCCGTGCTATGAGTTTCTGCTAAACAAAGAATGTCCGGCTTTTCATTCCAACAAAGATTTCGAATGTGCATCTTAGCTTTGGCGTTGCACACGCCTCGACTGTTCCAATAAACTATCCTGGGGAGAGACAGAGAGTAGATTGGAAGAAAACACGTGGAATTAATCCACAGTCTCAAGATTAAGGCCCTGCACTTCGACGGCCAACCTTCTTTCTCTGAGAGCGACCTCAATCCTGATGAGGAAGCCACAATCTCTGCCCTAGGAGGTCTTAAGAGCAAGAAGAGGAAACAGACCTTGAGGCAACTGAATCACACTGAGAAAGCTCCGGTGAGTCTCCTGAGGCCGGTGCTGCAATGGAAGAAGAAGGTTCCTCTTCTGATGATGAGCCTCTTGCTAAGAAGCTGCCTCCCATAAAGCGTGCTCAGAAGCAAACCCCTGTCAGACCTCGAGTAAAGATGAAGGCTACCAAGAAGCCTGCTCCATCAAAGTTGACTCCCAGAAAGTCTGCTATGCCTACTGTGACTCCAAACAAGAAGGTGCAGATCCCTTCTAGTTCTCGTCCTTCTACCAGATCAAAGGGCAAACAGGTAGTTTCTGATAACTCATCTGATGATGATTTTATTGCTGATCCAACCTATCTTAGTTCAAGGCACAAGGAAAGGTACAATTCTGTCTTTTTCAATAAGAAAGTGCTTAAGAATACTCATGTTGATTGGACCTCTCTGCGTATGGCTGGGTTTGATAATCTATTCTCTCTGTTTGAGGAACAAGGACTCATCAATTTCACTAGTTTGAATGGTCCTTGTCATGATATCACTATGCCTGTTCTGTATGCTAGCATGCCTCCTGCTTTTCCTGATGGTAATGTGTCCTGTTTTGCTGATGGTCATGGACCCGGTCCAGTATACTTCCTGTCCTTCATGATAGATTCCTAGTGGACTTTTTGACTTCAAAAATGCAAAGAAAATCCTTTCTTTTTGAATGAAAGGGTTTAGCAACTAAGATATGGGGAAATAGCCTTCGTGAAGCACTTAGCGATTTGTGATCCCATACATATACGAGACTGGGATTCTTCGGAACCAAAGGAAAATAGGGATAGGGAAGTCAGTCCCTAATCAATGTGTAGTGTAAGTGTAAGGTCCAGGCTAGCTTTTTCATTCCTCTCCCAAGAGGGAAAGATTAGAAGTGTCTAGAAAGTATACTGAATGTCACCGCGTAGTGGGTTTGGCAACCTGGAAAGGGGTGGCTACTTCTTACCAGTCGAGAAAGACTCAAACAAAAGAAGAACTCATATATACGAACGAGGGAAAGAACTCATTTGATTGAACTGGCTCATGAGGAGAAGCCCCAGATTAGGGATTAGGCTAACTTTCTTTCCTAACAAGACTGGTCAGAGATGAAAGCCAGGTAGAAGTAGATGAGTCTTTAGCTGATTGGTGCAAGAATGAAGCGTAGTCGATAGACGATTGGGGGGAAGAATGAAGTTGGGGACAAAGATTTCTTCTATAGAAGAGATTTTCTTCCAACCTTAATACTAACGTCACCTTCGTCCACTCCTTTTTTAATGACTAAGGCTGGTAAGGGTTCAGTATAAGAGGGTAGATTATCCTATTGTGAAAGGTAGCCCAAGTGAATGGGGTAGTTTAAAGCAAGCTAGCTAAGGATTATCCCTCGCGGAAAGGAAGATTGACTCAGGTATGAATGAAATCGCTTAGATAGAAGAACGTGAACGACGTTGTACGACGAAAGGTTACGAAAGTCTGAAGGTTTCTAGATTCAGCTCTGGGTCCGGCTGCGTCAGTATGCTGGCTTTTCGAAAGCAAGTTAGGGTGACCAAGAGCTTGAAATCGTGTACCCACCGTTCCGGCTTCCGGCTAGACAGGGTAGACTGAACACAAAGACAATCTATATATCGAAAGTCATAGGTGCGGTAGACTGAACACCAAGCCAATCTATAAAGAATAAGTGAAGTACAAGCCCTGACGCATTAGAAAGCTTTTTTCTTGATTTTCTTTACTCAAGGCGAATCAAAACCTTTATTTTCTACGCTTCTTCTCTTATTCAATTTCGATTTCTAAATAGCCAAAATGGTTATTTCAAACACCGTCTACTGTCCCGCCAACTGATCAGTGGGTTCATGCCGCACAGAAACCGAGTCCTGAGAAGGAGGCTGGGAAAGACCACAAGAAGCTGAATAAGGGACAGGCCTCGTCAACGGAGTTTTCTTATGAGCTTTCTCTCAGAAGGCTTGGCTACGGAAGATGACCTGATGGAAGAAGACTTGAAGGTTGGTGAGTCAAGCAGTCAGACCCAGGTGAAAGAAAATGAGCCAAAGTTTCAAGTTCAGTTAGGTAACTTACCTGATAAGGGGGATTGCAAGATAATCCCGACTTTGCCAAAAGAGTTCATGGCAAAAACCAATAAGAATGAATCTTTGGAAATGGATGCGGTGGATACTCAGTAAGCTTGCCATGAGGTAGTGATGCCTCGAGGAGGTTACCTGAACAAGGTTTTTCTAATTCTCGGTCTAACCAAGTCAACGAAGTTGGAGTCGACCAAGGGCTTTGTTACACTATTAGAAAGATTCTTTCTACAACATCAATCGATGAAGCTTATACAGACTAGACTCGCACATTCCCATCCCATGGAAGTGGATTTCACACAGGATGATCGATTGGATACGCTCTTTGGCCCCAATTACTTGACACATCCACTCTTAAGAAATTTGACAACATTGACCGCTTTCTGAAGGAAATGAAATCACATTAGCGGATGGAATGTCCTAAGCTAAGCCTCCATTAAAGTTCATTAACACTAAGCCTTTCGCTTTTCTGAGCCATATCAGTATATCTATCGTAGAAAGTCGCTTACCAGCCGTAGAGTTCTTCTCTTTCGCCTGATATCCTGTAACTTTTTAAACTCGCCTAATATTACCATGCATGTTAGATCCGAAATTCTGTAGAGAAGTTTCCATTAGTATCTCTAAGATTTGTCGCTCTATTTGTATGATTGCTCTATTCCGATTCCATTTTTCTTTTGGATTGGTTGCTTTGCAGCCTCGACTTCGGCTTCTTTTCTTCATATGCCGCCCCACCAATAGATGGATACAAATAGGAATAACCAAACGACGTCTACAAAATGCCAGTACCATGCGACCGCTTCAAAGCCAAGGTGATGCTCCTTGGTGAGATGCCCAAGATATTGTCGAATGGCACATATTATCAAGAAAAGAGTTCCTATAAGAACATGAAAACCATGAAATCCCGTTGCTAAGAAGAAGGTGGAACCAAAAAGACTATCTGAAATAGAAAATGGTGCGATATGATATTCCATTAGTTGAAATCCGGAAAAGACTCTAGCGAGTAAAACGGTAGCTACTAAAGCATAAACTGCTCTTTTTTGCTTTCCCGCTAGTATAGCATGATGAGCCCAAGTTACCGCCGCTCCGGATGAGAGTAGAATAAGGGTATTAAGAAAAGGTATTGCCCAAGGATATAAAACAGCAATTCCTTTTGGTGGCCAAATGCCCCCGATCTCTACGGCGGGTGCCAAAGAAGAATGAAAATAAGCCCAAAAAAAAGCAAAAAAGAACATAACCTCTGATACGATGAAGAGAAGAAATCCATATCTGAGTCCTAATTGTACTACTTTTGTATGATGTCCTTCGAAGGTGGATTCACGTAGAACATCACGCCACCATACGAACATGGTATATAGGAGAAATATGATTCCCAAACTGAGAAGTATTTTACCCCCTTGAAATGAGTGCATGTACATCACGCCTCCTAGAGTGGTTGCCAAAGCTCCTAGGGAACCTGAAATAGGCCATGGACTTGGATCTACCAAATGATAAGAATGCCTCTGCGATTCAATCATAAAGAATTTTGCTTTTGGGTTGTATGTAAACCACTTTCTCTTTCCTTTTTTTTCTCGAGGATTAGCTGAGATTGAGTCTACTGTATATAATGGTCCACTTGTTTTGCTTGCTTGAGGAAGAGGTCAGATATTCTTACTGATTCCTAGAGTTCGTAAGTTCTGATAGTGCGTTCCCGGATTCTCTTAGTTCGAAGCTTAATCCCTTGAGCCACTCCACTCCCTGGAAGATACTAGCTCTTACCCCTGCGGATAGACAAACTACAGTAACTACAATAACTGCAAGAGCTACCATAAGTACTATTACAAGTTGAGGGATAAGATATGCTTAAGAAGATGCTTTTAAGCCCCTAGAACACTACCACATGATAGGATTCCCCATGAGGGTGGTCTTTCTCATGATTTAGCGCACGGAAACTGCAATTTCAAAGGTTTACAAGCATGAGCATCACAGAAGCCCCTCCCCTTAAGCCATTAAACACTCCCCTTTTTCTATTAAAGCTGAGGCGCCGTTAAGGTGCTGGATTGCGGCAATTCTGGGAGCGGGCTAAGGCACATTCCTCACATTGTTGGGAATTACTGGGATTACAAGAAGCTACTAAGTCTATCCCTCTTGTCTCGAACTAAGAAAGAGAAGCTATTCCTGAACTTACCGTAAGGGTTGAGGCTAAAGAGCAGAAAGCAACTAAAGAAAGCACTCACGGCTTGTTCCACGACAGGCTATTCAAGCGGAAATAAGGGAATGAAACCCTTGAGAAACTAAAGAATTGAAATGTGGACGCGAACGATGCACTAAATAAGCGATTCCTGAAAATGGATTCTATATAAAATATTCCCCAGAGCCGTACAACCCGGTATTATGACCTCCTTCTTCCTTCTATCCAACCGCTCCTGAACGATCCCATTACTTCTCTTCCCCCACCAGAGTTTCACAACTCAGACATTAGAATACCTAAGTTTACAAACTTAGATATGATATAACCAATAAGTCGAGCATCCGGAGAACCAAACTCTGGTTTAGTGTTGTATACTGAGTTGGAATGAAATCGCTTAGATAGAAGCACTCTTGAAATTTCCTTTCAATTTCATCTGGGCTTTCTTCCCTGGCATCACTGTCTATTCTTCTTATCTTACAAGGGGTCTAGGTTTGTTATCAAAGCGAATTGTTCTTGGTGTGATCTCCTAACCTACAGATCTTCATCCAACAGCTGAAATAGCAGCGGTCATTTTGAACAAGAGCAAAAAGACGTGAAAGCAAGTCGAATCCCTTGCGTGGCTACTTTACTTACTATTTAGACTATCTATAGGCTATATTTGAGGCTATACTCGATTCGATCTCGAAAGTTAGAAGTCTTAGCCGCTGTTAAAGGTCAACAAAGCTTTCTCCTTTTCGTTTAGTGCAAAGCACCCTATTGAATTTTGTTCTATAGAAAATTCCTAGTGAGTTGCCTTCACTTGGAGTTCCTTCTTCCACTATGGTTTGCTTCTCCTCTTGCTAATCAGTAGCCTGCCTTTCATTGGTAGCTGTCTATGGAAAGCTGCCTACGCCGCCTTGGCCCTCCAACGGGTCACGAAGTCAACTATGCTCTCATCTTGACTTTGCTTTGTGGCTTATAAGTCAGGCATGGTTACAACAAGGGCGGTGTTATAGCTAGACCGCTGGGTCAACTTCTTGGCCAACAGGTCCCTGCTAGTGGCTCTTGCCTTATCCGACATATGATACCAAATGGAAGCGCCCGCCCTTCCAGCGACTGCGGGAACAGCATAACTAGTCCCTCGTTATCCACTCCGTCTAACTTCATAGTGTGAACATACTGGGCTAGATGCGCACGGGGATCCCCGGTCCCGTCGAACTTACTGAGCCTTGTCATCTTCAACTTCTTAGGCAGGCAGGAGCTGGGGAAAATAGGACATGGAGTCTATGTCCGTGACCATTCCAGAAATCCATTGTTGTTTTCTTATCATATCATGAAACTCATTTCTATTACTTCACAGCGGCAGGCACTTCCACGACAGGCGCAGTAGCCTTGACTTTTCTATTTCATGCTAAGACTCCTATTAGGGCAAATGGCAGTTTATTATCTTGAATTCCCCTCCTTTCACCGACAGCTGGCATCTTATTGCACCAGAAAATGTTGACTGATTCTTAAGAAAGCCTTTGACAGTCCCTTGCTCTTCGTGAGCCATAGAAACAGGATTTCATAGAAAGAAAGCATTCGCAGTCAGCCTAGTAGCTTCCTATGATCACCGATAAAATAGCTTCACGTTCAGGATTGAGACTCAAGTCAAGGTTGTGTTTGCTCCGCAGTAACGAACTGATCAAAAGGAGTGCTTCAGTCACTTCGCTATGGGCGATCGCGATGCCGGCTCTATGGTCTTGCTGTTCATGGTACCTCACAATGGGGTGCTGCCCAAGCAAGGCTAACTACTGGTCCGAATATACAGCGATTGCCCAAACCTTCCCTCAGCTTGAAAACAACCTTTTGCTTTTGGGTGGAGAATTTCCTACGTATCAATAGACCCGATCGTACACAAAATTGAGAGTATAAAAGGTCTCGCTTCAGACAACATACCTTCCCTTAATGAAAAGCCCCTATTCGAGGAGTCTCATAGCTGGCTCACTGCATCGAACTCTAATAGATAGAATGTCCTGACTTTATCCTTCTTTTCTTCTTTCTTCTTTTCCAGCTCCGATTGTCGCTGCCTGATCATCTTGCACCTGAATTTAGAAAGAAATAAAGTATCTAACGCACCTTCATTTAGCAATGAAGTATCATCCTGCACCAGAGGTTATCACCTCAGTATACTTAACCTCACCTTCGGTTGTAACCTCACTCCCGGACCCAGAGTCTAGAAGTGGATTCGAACCCACGACCTGAAATGATTAATTAATCCAACCACCTAACCTTATATCTAACGCTAAAGCATACTTTAGTAACCTATCAACTCCGCTGCCTAACGCTCCCCAATCATCTATCGACTCATCTGAATTCTTGCACAATCGGCATCCCCAGTGTCTGACGACCCAGCATAGTGACCTAACCGCTCCGTGGGTCTATCAACTAAGAGAATTCAAACCTCAACTACTTCTAAGCCAGAATCTAACGATAATCTCTTATTCCGCACCAATCGGATATTCTTGAGACTCATCTTTCTTCGTAACCCTTAGCTCCTTACACTCATTTCTAGAAAAGGGTACAAAGTAGTAATCAAGTAGGCACTCTAAAAGCGGGATAACTAGGCTTTCTTACTTAGTCATACAGAAGATTAGTCTCTTCTTACAGTAGGGATAATGCCTTCTGGCCCGTGGGTAGACTTCCCTTCAGTCAGAAGGAAAGCTGCTATAAAGATGAGTAAGGCACTGAAAGTGGGTCAAACTTCTAATCGCTTATAACACGCTGCCTGACTCTCTATCCTCCATGCAATGGTAGACTGAGTTTTCTAATCTGTCAAAGTCGAGCATGAAATATCGTGCGATTGGGTGAAAAGGCGCGTATGCGGGGAGCAATCAAGGACTTCTGCTATTTAGCTTCGTAGACAGGAAGGAGGAGGAGTGAGTGTTGGTTTAGGAGAGTGAGCCCCGAAAGACTATGCTTCGTATCCATTAATACCAACAATAATTACCTTTCAAGCCACCTCCGCTTAAGACTGTGAGAAAAAGCCAGAAAGGATTCAGCGACTAAAGTCAAGGTGGGATCAAAGGGAGAATTATATCTATGCTTTAAGAGGATCTAGATAGAAATCTCACTCCAAGATAGATTTCATTTTCAGCCGTACTAACTAAAGCATCTCGAGTGAATTAGATGCTAACTCAGACCAGACTCTTTATACGTGATTCGAACAAGCTCTTTCTTTTACAGTTTCGGAGTGGAGCAATACAAACATCAAGAATCATGTTCAGGGTTGGGCTCCGGCCTGTCACTATCAATCACAGCGAAGAAGGAAGGGATAGAAGTAGATCATCACATAGGAGATGTTGAATAACTCGACCAACAGGCTCAAAGGAAGTCTCAAGCTTAGGTCTTATGAAGGTGCCATTAGGTAAAGTTCTTGATGTCAACCGATGGGATGAAGGCTTAGTTGTAAACGAATTCAGAAGGTAACGAAGTCCTTCTATATTGCATTGACGGAAAAGAAGTTGAAAAATCTTGATTTGTCAATCATTCCACTCAAGCCAGAAAAGGTTCAGGTTGACGAAGGGCATGAAGCTCTGCAAGGAAGACAGAGCAAGTACCTATGAACCCAGCAAACCCAACGATCCATGTGCCAAGCTCCGATCGAATCACGCCGCCAATCCCAGCCCCACCGGAATCACTGTGATGCGCCGCATCAACATTCACCTTCACACAACGAGCAGGGGGGCGAGACCACGACAACCATCTCGTGATCAGAGGAGGGGGAGCTCACGCTGGCGCGACTGAAAAACAGAGGACAACTTCGTTTCCTCCTGCATGATCACCATCAAACCATTACTCGGTCTTACGAATTGAGCATAAAAAATTTGGCTACAACGCCACTTCCAAAGCAGAGAGTGGCCGTGAAACAAGTTTCCCATCTCACAGACCCGATCAGCGAGACCCCAAGTAACTGTATCACTCCTTCCCCTGACATGCGAGACGGGAAGGCTTAAAATACGATGAGCAATGTCTTGAGGAAGGAGAGATTCAAGAGAGTACCGGTTCCACCCCAGGCTCCAAAAAATTACTCACAGTCATCGAAGCATCAAACCCAGCAAGTTGCGTAACATCAATCAACTCGGCAATGGTGGCATGAGGCAGCCACCGATCGAACCAGAAATTCATTGAAGCACGATCTCCAATAGACCAGCGCAGCCCTTCATCGATAATGGGCATGACAGAAATTCACCCACGCCAACAATGAGAAGCCGAAACAATTTTTTTATCGAACCGAGGCATGCCGTTAGAACAATACTTCGAACGGAGAATAGAGGACCAGAGGCTATTAGGCTCATTAACAAACCTCCAGTGAGCCTTTGAAAGAAGCGCGAGGTTCATAGGGCGAGTCTTCCTCAAACCAAGACCACCCAAAGCTTTTGGCCCCCTCTTGGCAGTCAGACGAGGGTTCAATTCAAAGAGATAAGTTTTGTTAGCCGAAGGAATGGGACTGACTTCACCTACATTGAAATGGAAGACTTTTTCAATTCCTCTGGTTATCTTATGCTTACAGAAAGGGATACTTCCCCTGATACTCACCCCTTTCATCACGAAGAAGCTCTAATCTCAAAATAGATCCTAGTTCTAATGGGAATGAAAGAGTCTAGAAAGTTTCATTCTTTTCCTTAGAAATAGCATGTTGCTAAGCTGCTTTGTTGTCTCTGGTAGATGCTATGACCAAAGATAGAGAGAGTGATTATTAGTGAGCGAGATTGAGATCTACTGGAAGTTATATCGTACCTTACTTCGTTTGAGCCTATCCTGGCTAACAAGCTTAGACTGAATGCTTTATACTAGGTAATAGTCGTAGGAAAAGACTTAGAATCCATACTTTACTTTATGCTAGCTTATGAGCATGAGTTAGAATCTGCAATGAATCTTTGCTAGTTCTTAGCAATGGAACGAAGGACTAATCTCTCACAGATTGAGTGAGATTAGGGCAATAACTCCCACAGCCTAAAGGGCCTAAGTAAGACTGAAGCAAGCAAGTCTCATTCTACACAGACATTCTAAGTGATCGTCCCGTCATCCATAATGCTTCGCACTAAGCTCAACAATTTCCCTAGCACAACAAGCACTATTAGAGTGACTTTCTGAACCGGCT
>JAYMTT010000010.1:0-61142 GCA_036898025.1 Hypseocharis bilobata
GATTGAATTATGCTATGCTCTTTGTTAGATAGACAAATCAAGTATAGCAGGTTGAAGGTTCAAAAGTAGACTGAGTTGATAGACTCTGACGTATGCTTGGTTCACGAGGTTAGCGGGTGGATATAGTGCAGAGGGAGAGGGTGGCAACCCCCGCAGCAATACGGGTACGAAAGGCAAAAGATATAGGTACGAGATTACGCCACTACAATACGGTACGCTACGAAAGGCAAAAAGCTATAGGTACGCTACGCTCTGACAATTAGTAACAATACGGTACGCTCTTATGTTACGAATAGGGAAGAAGAAGGGGTCTATAATTACACTACATGATAGTTCATACATTCTGGTACCTAAACTCCAGGTTTTGCTAATGAAAAACTGCAATAGAATCCTTTTCTTACCTGAACTCTTTCTTACCTTTTCTCTAAACAACTAGGCTAGGGACTCCTGTCATACCATGTACTACTTCACACTAAATCCTAGATCTATACCTGGTAATTAGATACCATAAATTCACTCAAAGACCTATGGGAGGAGTCGCAAGGGTGTAGCGAGTTTCGTCACTCTTGCTTGGTGAGTGAGCTAATTCAAGTTCAAGGAATTGTGTACCTGGCTGGGATTAGGATGTAAGTTTAGAGATTGACACTGCGAACGAGTTAATGCTTTTCTTATACAGATAAGAGTCACAACTCCCCTTCTTGACTAGCTTCGTTATCTCCTCAAGAATTTGAAATTCTCATAAATGATAATCGAAATCACTGATGTATTGGTTCATCAAAGTATCCTAGTCTCTCGGAACCTCCAGGCCCGTAGGGTGCTCTATAGGTGCTATGTTCCGGGAAAGCCAATCCTGTCCAGTAACCCTTCTGAGGCAACGAAGTTGGAGCTGGGAACGTAACGTAACTAAGAACGAAACAACAACTCACTGACTCCACTTCTAACAATTAAAGAACTCAGAATAAGAATAGCAAAGGTACGGAGTCACTTATATACATAAAGGTAATTCAACCCTTGAGAAACTCTTCTTTCCTTTACGATCCAATCCAAAACAGGGTGCGTGCAACCATGTGAAACCAATCGATAAGATGTTCCCTCGTCGGATCCACTTTGTTCCGACGGACTGACTTCACCCTGGGACGGTGCATCCTAAACTACGCTCATTATATTCGCCCCTGGTTGGTAACATCTCTTCTGGTTTGATGGAATCCTTCCAGAGTAGGAAAACTCCAACTTCACTAAACCAGAGTCGGAAAACCAAGCATACTGACGTAACTTTCGTCCCTCTACCTAACGGCACCTCAATCATCCTGTTCAGTCAGGTCAATTCATATGTAGGCTTTTCTTGGTTGCTTGTTGTTTGACTTTGTTTGTTTCCCTGAGTCGTACAACTCAGCTCCTATCGGCCCCTCGCGCCCACTTCTATCTAAGCGACTTCCGTTTCACTTCTATCTAAGTTATTTCTTCGTTTCGCAACTAAGCGACTACCGTTCCAGAGTCTTACACCTCCTCCCGCTCTCAACCTCTTCCCTTACAGTGAGTTCAACCGAGATAGGAAAAAAACGGAAAGCAAGAAGAAAAAATTGCCTAATGGGAAAGAAGGGATGGGAAAAGCAGGAGAATCCATTCTTTCCTTTGCTTTGTCTTCTTAGTTGTTCTTGCTTTATGCGCATAGACTACTCATTTTTTGAACCTTAGTAAGGCCTTCGGCATCTATTCGAGAAAATGCATTCAATCTCGTCCTCACCACTGTCATATCAGTCCCATCCACTGGGGTATCAGTTAGAAAGAATGATCAGAGTGACTTTACTCGGATCGGGAACCTACCCTTGGAATGCATATATATAATGACAGAAAGAAATGAAAACTCAGTATATTGACTAAGTCACTGACGTACCAGATACAACCTACTCGATACCCCATCCGTATACTAAATAAGCTGCTTTCCCTCGGGCACCAAGCAATAAGATCCTTCCCCTGCGTATAAGTATCCTACTAATCAAAGGAAATGCACACGAAGAAATCCAAAGAAAGGGGCTCGACATACCTTGGATTGGAGATAGCTAGCTAGACAATTACAGTACAGATTTGTGCTTCTTGACTTGATGAATCGTACTGAACCACTATCCCTTCTGGAAAAGAGAATATCATAGGTAAGATTCCCTTTGATCTTTATGAACCCACGACGAAAGACTGATTCAGTACCCGTTCAATCCATTTGCTATCAATTTATCTCACTCAACAAATGAAAATGCTTGCTTTCAGTAAGACTCAATTCCACTATTACTTTTCTTGACCAGCCAGAAGGGTTGAGGCTAAAGAAAGAGCTTACGCGACTACTGCGAATCAATTCAGTTCAGGAAGACTAAGGAGATACTAACAACATAAATTATTAGATAGTTAATGAAGTAAAGAGCTGAACATCCAGGTCAAATTCCTCAATCACGGCTTGTGCCCCCAAACAAACCCTGCCCTGAAAACAAGATCTGCAATTATGAGTTATTAAGCCATGTCACTGGTAGCCCATCGAGGATTGACTGCTTTACGGGTCCCTATTTATTATTTAGCTTAAATTGTCAATTAGTTTGAAACATCAGGACCTAAGTAAGTACACTAATTGGAGAATGAGTCTAATGCATTTTGCTAATAATCTAATAAGAATTGGTTCTCGTCTTATTCCCCACTCCCCGTCTCAAACAAAATAAGCTAGAAGCGATGTTGTTTAATTAAGCCCAATTTTCATTTCAACACTCAGCCAAAACCTTTAGCCCACTTTCAGTGCCTCATTCAGCATACTTCGTCACCGCTCCGTAGGGTTTCAAGGTAGGAAGAAAGACATTCATTCCCTGACTTCGATGACAGGATGATTGAGGTGACAGAAAGTATACTGAGTTAATGAACTCTGGTGACGTTTAGTATACTGAGTTTCTAGCTATGGGACGGACTATGTTACTCTATCTATCTACTTTATGATGAGAGGGATGCATCAAGCTCAAATGGTTATGGACTTGCTTTATCTGGTATGAGCCAGCGTGCACATAATTAGCTCTTTAGTAAGTCCAGCTCCTAGATAAGATGTTCACAAGGTTAACGAAGAATCAATAGTTACGTACTCCTTCCCTTACTTAGCAGTTATACCTTATTCTGCTGCCTTTGTCCCTGTCCCCCTCAAACTTCCTTGTCAGGATCAAACTCCTATTCCAGACCAGAGTCTACCAAGTCCTTCAACGCCTCAGTGTCTAGCTGGGACAAGAGCTTCTTTTACTCCTGCTCCTTTTCTTCAACTGAAACTGTCCCTGAGCCCGAAACCGGGACTGTGCCTTCCGCTACCTATACAGTTGGTCTAAAAACTCCTCCCTTCTACGCTCCGTGGGTCCATTGTTCCCCTCGGATTAGGGGCAGCCTCGGTAGCCAAGTTAGTTATTTAAGCCTCATGTTACTATGGCGTAAGAGCGGAATCAGCTAAGCTATACTCCGAACCTAAGCCTTTTCTTAGTTTTGGGATGTAAATATTGGTATTGTCCTGCTTTACCTATCTTTCGCAGGAAACAATGTAGATAGTTCGTATGCTCGTACTTAAGGGATTAGAGTGAGATGAGCTTATAAACTCTGGATCTGAAAGAGATTAGGTGCGGAAGGAAATGGTCAATGTGGCATTGTCGATAGGAAACGCAGTTGGCTGAGTTGATAGATGAAGGGAAGGAAAAGGAGATACATTTAGGATAGTTACGTTTAAGGGATTGTAACTAACTAATTACACAATGGCAGGATCCAATCTTAACAGGATGGGACCCTTCTTTGGTAACTATTGGGGAAAAGGAAGGCTGGCCTTCGATCAAGCTAGCTCCGGTTGTGAAGGAGAAGTTACAGAAACCCTGGATGGATGCATTGATAGTGAAACTGATGGGTTCCTCTATAAGCTACACGTTCCTAGTTGATAAAACACTCGTTTGGGTTCGCTTCCCACCCCGGCACAGTTCGTCTAAAGACTCACCCACTTTGTTCCCTGTAGTCTCAGGACTACAGCCAATTTACATTTCCTATCAGCTAAGATATACAAACCTATCGACTCTACTCCTTCGTTAGTCTATCAACGTCGTAATTACTTGTTTTAGAGGAAAAGATGGTATGACAGGAGTCCCAAAATCATCCTTGAAGTAAGGGAAATCAGTTCAATCTCTTGATTCCCCCTGCTCCTTGTAAGGGTAAGGTACTCCCTTCCTTAAGAAAGAAGGAGCCCGATAGGTAATTAGTAGTTTAAGAACGGAATTCGAATCCGTTCCAATCCCCATAGCTTGCAACTTAGTATACTAAAAATCCATAATTTCTCAATCCTGTCGACTTCTTCCCCTTTGGACCGGCCACTAGATGGAGTCATCCCAACTTCGTCTTAGTCTATCCACTCTTTCTATTTCCTTTAACTAAACCAACCTTCTAAAAGAGCGGAGTCCTACTCACCGGAAAGCGCTTAGTACTTGCTTACTGTCCTATCTGCTTCGAAGACCAGCTACACGTAAATAATATTTCATTCCATAGATCTGTCTGAAGCTGGGGCAACTAATCCATTTATTTACCTGATCGCCCCTCTCGTTAGGATGAGTCCCTGACGTCCCAGCACCAACATTGAATCCCAACAGGTCTCGCGAACCCGGAGATAATCCTTGAGGACCAGTCACCACTGCCTTGAAGACGAGCCCTTTGCCTTAACTAAGCCACTTGCCTGAGGCATATTGTTCCCACTTCGGGATTGATTGCAAACAAAAGAAAGCTTCAAACCCGCATTCGCATGTTGGTTCTTCTTCACTAAACATCGAGGGTTCCGGTTCAAGTTCAGGTTCGGATCGGGCTCTAGTCTTTTACTACGTCTCTTCAGGTCCGGCTTTCATTAAAGGGCTTCCTTGCAAGTTTAGGATAGCGCTTGAATAACGATAATCGGATTCATATTGTATTTTTGTAGCTTCACTTTTGATAGGCCTACATCTCGCCTTACATTACCTAAAAAAAAGAAATCGCAAAAGTTTCATTTCATATAGCTTACAAACCTGACTTTTCGCTTAATGGCCTTATTCATTTTCATGCTTAAGCCTGGAAGGAGCTTATCCTACCCCTACCTATCAGACCAGGCCCCAAAGCTAAGAGATTCTAGTTCACATTGTATTGCCCCTTGTAATGCTAGTATATGTGGGGACTCCCGTGCCCGATCCTTTCATCCTCTCTAAAGAGGAGAAAATCCCACTTCGGAAACCATGGCGGGGTTCCATTATTGTGCATCTCTGGGGAAGAGGTAAGCTCCTATGCAGAACTCTTTAGTGAGACCATCGAGGATGACAAGTAGGACTTTGTTTAGAAGTCCATTCATCACCCGAGAGTGTTCGAAGACCCTCTGCCATCGGTAGTACCTTAAAAGAGAGGATTACATACAGAGAAAAGAGTCTAACTTCATTTCATTTTTTTCTATTCTATCGTGTCGTGGAACCATGTTCAGCGTGGGTTCCGGGCACTACTGTTGATTTCTTTGATCACTTTCTCAATCGAGAATAGTTTCTGGCTAAAGATTAGCCTACTTCACGATTCCATCTATTACATACATAATTAGGATAAGCACGAGAAAGCTTCTATCATAAATAGAGATAGCCGCCCACCAATAGCCCAATCAATAGCCAGGTTAACTTAACAGGACAAATCGCTGATCATGAAGATCTAAGTAGACAAGTGGCTCCTTCTTCCGGTGAGTAAGATCTCCTGTCTTTCTTTGATAATCCTAAGGATGGAATGAAAATAGGCAGTTATTGTTATAAAGGTGGCATGGTGGGAAAAAGCTTGATTAAGGTGTTCTATATCTTTTCATTGAGAGGAATATGGCAAGTGAGTAAGCGGGTACAAGGCATGGGCCCAGTAGCGATAGGATGTAGGATGGCAGAGAGAGAGAAGACTCATCCTAGAGGAAAGACCGAGCCTTAGCTTAAAGTAATTAACATAACTTCTTTCTTTAGGGCTATTCTCTAGTCACATCTGGGAATAGGACTCTTTCCAGTCAGATCTTGGAGGTATGAAATCACTAATCAAATAATTCCCCCAACGAGAGATGACTGAGAGAACGATTTCAGAGCCAGAGCATTGGATTATTAGTTCTTAAACAAAAGAAGAAGAGGAAATAACTAGCATATTAAATCAGACTCGTATAGAAATGCCTTTTGTTGATAAACATTTCCTTTGCATCTATTATTACTTATTATAGGATGAATCTTATTAACTTCCTGAACCACCAGGAGCTATTCTTTCGAAAAGAGCTTATTCGTGCACAACAGCTTATTCTGATTCTATAGCAGTCTTCTATCTTACACCGGTTACTCTCACAGTGGTTAGTGATTCCATTTCTAGTCCGACAACCGCGGCAACTGATATAAGACCAAGAGTTCCTACTCTCACACCGGTTATTGCATCAAGCACCAGTAATTCACCTAAAGCAAGAGGAAAGGGAA
The DNA here is from genome assembly GCA_036898025.1 of Hypseocharis bilobata. Taxonomy (NCBI): domain Eukaryota; kingdom Viridiplantae; phylum Streptophyta; class Magnoliopsida; order Geraniales; family Geraniaceae; genus Hypseocharis; species Hypseocharis bilobata. The sequence goes on from JAYMTT010000010.1 coordinate 6,480, forward strand.
GACCACTTATAAGCGGAATACTTACTTGTATGTAACGTAACTACTTCTATGTCACCTTCATAACCCTTTCTTGATAGCTTACTAACCCTTGTACTTTCAGGATAGCTTTCTAACTAATGAATTAGCGCTATCTAGTCTTCTAGTAACCTATCATGTAACACAATGAATAGCTTTATCTTATCTCGCAACTCTCCTCATATGTCTTGGTCTAACTCTCAGCTCTAAGTCCCTGGCAACCCTCATAAGGTAACTCCTTTTGTAGGAGAAATAGATATGGATAATAGAAACACTATCCCGTATTCCTTTCATATCCATTCTATCTTCCAATTCATATAACAAGCAACGATTATCTGATATTACTACTCTATTATCCCCTTTTAGTAACTCCTTGAAAATAAGATATTACATGTACTGGAACTCTTTGTAAATATGATATGGCATTTATCTTGAATGAAAGGACATTACTCTAACAATTTCTTCCAACAGGTACTGTGCTAGGGCCTTACTCTCTCCGTCTGCTTCCCGTCCCCCTCTTATTGATTGACGCGTAAGAAAGGGGCCGGTAGGAGCATCGTTCCCTCTCCAGAGTTTATCAACTCAGCGATTATCATACCTTCGTTTAGAAACTTAGATATGATATAACCTTTAAGTCGAGCATCTGGAGAATCAAACTCTGGCAATGAAATTGTTACATAAACTTCTCCTAAGAAAGGAGTACCTCAATAGGATAACAAACTGTCAGGGAAGATAGACTTAATTGACTTCCCTCAAAAGACAAGGCATTTGCTTACGATGTTGGCGTATCAGGCAATGTAATTGGGCTGGTTGACCAAGTTGGCCCTTCTAATTTTGACCTTAGAGTCCTACATCTCTGAGGGAGATTAGATTTTGATCTTTTAGGAATAACTAGAGGATTCCACCTCTGGAAAGCGCTTACACCTATTTTTTTGATTCTTTAGCTAGCTTTCTAAAGGATATCCAAGCCAAGTAAGGGCAGTCTGAACTAGAATTCCCAGCTCTACAACTCGATCCGATTTTTCCTGGTCGTCATGGAAAAGAAAGTGTGAATAAGAAGACGAAGGACAGACCTTTGCTCTACAAAATCTTGACTTTAGTGATTGATAGAAAATAGAGTCTAAGTTAAGATAGTGCCTAAACAAAGAAAGGGAATCCCAGAAAAGAGATAAAGAGAGGATCCTGTCATCCCTGGTCGAGCCGACTTAGAACAAAGACTTGACTTGAAAAGATCCATGGCAAATGGTCCCATATAGATACGGAATTTCAGTCGGTCGTTGATGCCCCTTTTCACCAGAACCTAGCCATTCTAGAGGTGATGAAGTGACATCCACTCCCTGTCCCTTGAATTAGCGACGTTGCTACTACCAGAGTTTAGCAACGAAGCCTCATCCTATCCCAGAATCTATAAACTCAGCATACTTCTAAACCAGTGTCTGACGACCCAGCATACTGACGCACCAATCGTCTATCGACTCATCTACTTTAGTACCCTTAGTCTCTTCCTTTGAGCTACCTTTGAGTTCTGTCATAGTCTAGAATTCCCAGTCCAGAAAGTAGAGGTAAAACATGGCGCATTCCACTCCGAGCGAAAAACACTTCTGTCATCGGGGCACGCTTTCATTCTTATTATGCCTCTAGACTCGGGAGCATAGGCCCTATTTCACTAATATAGGAAGGGAGGACATAAGTTCTCCAATTCACATGTCTTACTCTTTAGATAGATAGGTTGGTAGAGAGGGGGAATTGCATGATATGACCAACTTTTTCTATTGAGAAGAAGGCCTTTGGAACCTTGTGGGAGGTGAGGCGCGTAGAAGGTCTCATTATATTAGTTAGGTACAACGGTACACAAGACAGGATTTCAAATAGATGGAAAAACAGGCCCTTGAAAGGTGTAAAAGTCAGTAGAGCCCACTTACGGATAAATTTCTTTCTTTTTTGAGATAACCATAAGCAGGTGGTGCTCCTTGAGAGCCCTAGATGAGACTTGAAGAAGCGGCGTAGTTGCCAAATAGCAGTAATTTCCCCTTTGCCCAGTGAATCCGAGTCAGGCTTAGGCTCTTCATTTCCATTGGTAATTCTAGTTCATTCTCTTTCCTAGTCGGGAGAAAAGAGGCTACCAAATTCAAGGGGCAATGAATCTATAGAAAACCTCTCACCTGCCTATGGACCGAAGGACCTATGCTTGCAGCCTCACTCCACTTTCGAAACCGATCATACCTATCTCTTGGATCATGTTCCACTTCTCATAGTAAGGAGTCCTATCTTGTTCTACTCCAGCGGTGCAGTTGTGATTTCCCTCACCTTATGGCGAGGCCTACTATAAGACTTTGCTATCTATTCCTCTTTTCAGGTCCTAGCACAAGGCGAACAATGCCTAAATGAGATCTAGCTTTGCTGCAGGGGGCAACACCCACCGTTTCACTAGCTCTTTCGACATCCTTTAGGGATCCGTCACTCACTTAGGCAGCTATCTGATCGTTTCACAGCGCTGGATCCTGCTTCTTTCTTTTCATGGTCAAAAAGAGCATGGAACCTATCAGAGTGAAAGCCTTTACATCCATCTTCCTTCGAGAAATATGAGAGAATTCTAAGAAAGAAGAATTTTGGATGTTTTACCAGCTGATAGGCAACTCCACTCCCTTTTGTATGCACGCTGGTAAGACTGATCGAAAAGACTGTAAGTGAACTTTTCGAATAGGAAGAAGAAGCAACCAGAGCCTATATTTCAATAGGGGGGTCTAGCCAATCATCGTACGGGTTCTTTAGACTTCATAGTTGTGAGTCTTCATTCCTTCCCATCTCTCTGGGTGTCCAGCTCTTTTCACTATGCTATGGCCAGATCCTTCCAAGGCCCCGGCTAAGGTAAGGCGGCTAAGTGAAGTCCTATTCCCGAAATGTCTCTATGCGAGCCTGACAGATCTGCTTGCTGAGCATTAATCCCATTCCCTTCTGGCTTCAGTCTCCCCCTGTCGTCGTAGTTGTTATATTCAATAGCTCGGTCAAAGGTTTTTTTGTTGCGTTGCGTATCGAATTGTTCCGATAAGAGTCCGTGCCAGCCTCTGATGAGTGTTCCGAACCTTCTGCTTTTATGGTTCTGCCGTAGTCTAAGTATCCGCTCCGAAGCGAAGGGAAGTCATACTGAAACAAAGGGGAAGGAAGATGGAACTAAGATATGGTCGTAAGCGTACGATTCAGAGATAGGCTATTGAACTTGTTAATATATCCTGCTCAACGATCTAAAGGTTCTGACGGCTGAGAGAGTATACCTGGACGGTCAGAAGTAGAGGAGATCCCTACAACATGTTGCCTTTTTTCTTTCCGAGGAAAATGGACAGCACAGGGCACAGCACTCAAACAGTAGAGGTTTCCGCATTTGGAGGGTGAACTACGGCTTATCCATAAGCAAGGGCCTGGCCTGAAACTGACTAAAAAGATAGCGCCCCAGCTGAATAAGTATACTAGTAGAGTAGTCTCCTGTAGAGAAAGAAGATTCTATAGGCGAAGGGGAACCTCAAAAAAGGTTGAATCTGCAACTCATTGTTGACCCTTGGAATTGACTTTCTTTTTCTTGTTGGTCTGGCTTATCCTTGGAAAGGACTGAATCCACTAGTGGGACATGCTTCTAACAATAGAGCTAGTAAGGCAAGCAAGGTTCTTTATCAGAGAATGGGCTCTTATGGAATGCCTGATTGCATTTGCACATGATTCGTAATAAACAGCCTTTTCGCGTGGATTAGCAATCAAAGCTCTTCTCTGCTCACTAAAGGTATTGAGTCTCAATGAAGAGAGAAATCTTTGAGCCCGCCACATCAATAAGACTCAAGGCTAGGCTAGACCTTGAACTTGCCCTGAAGGAATGAGGTTGCTCAGTTACACCCTATCCCTCACATTTCTGGAATACTAAAGGCTACTGAACTCACTCCGACTCGGTAACAAAGACCGAAGTTCCTACTCTTTCCCAAGATCCATTCTCCACCAGAACCACGGATCACCCCACCAGCACCGGCACGTCCCGGATTCTGCCTACTAGCTCCATCTGTATTAAGCATCACCCACCCAGAAGAAGGAGGAGACCACATAACAGAGATGGTAGTGTCAGATTTTGCGACACCGGCAGCGGAAAAAGCCTGCACCACCTAAGAGACATCCCTGAAAAGAATTCTTGCATGGTCCCAATTATGCCGAGGATGATCTCGAAAAAGAGAATCATTTCTCCAAAGCCAAATGCGCCAGAGAGTTGCCACAAAAATCGTAACCCACTGAGAAATCGAAAGAAAACGACTCTCCTTCCATTCGATATTCTATTCTCCTTGAGCCACCCACTCAAATTAGGAGCCATGAACATGCTAAGCTCCTCACTAGGCACAACCCGAGACCAAACAAACTGAGCAAAAGAACAAGTTTTCAAAATATGCTCACTGGTCTTTACTTCTCTAACACTGGTCACAGAAAGGATTCTCCGTCATATGACGCCGAAACCGCAGCAAATTAGTTGTCAAGCGATCCTGCTCTAACAACCAAAGAAACGTGGACCACTTAGCTGGACCTTTCACTCTCCACAGCCAAGCTTTGCTAACATGGTTATCCATCTAATCACCCACAGTGAAATGAGTATACACCGACTTCACCGAGAAAAGCCCATTGTTAGCCAGACCCCAAACTCTAACATCAGGAACAAGGTTAACAGAGGGAAGCACCAAGCCTAGAATAAACTCAACAATAGCATGGGGAAGGGTAGCCCGCAGCATCTCTCTGTTCCAGGCACCATTGATAATCTAATTGCTAACAGTAGCATTCAAATTCACTTCTCCTTGGGCAAACTCCAAAAAATCAGCTAAAGGAAAATTAGCGACCCAATTATCAAACCAAAAGCTTACCGCCTCTCCTGATCCAATTCGCCACTGCATACCCTCATCAATAATCGGCGCCACCGAGGTGATACTACGCCAAGAGAAGCTCCAGCCTTCTTGGTATGAAAATCAAGGACGGACTCCAGTTCTACAATATTGAGACTTTCAGACTCTTACCCACAAGTTATGAGGCTCATGGTGCATGCGCCACACAGCTTTGGATAACAAGGCTTTATTCATAGGTTTCGCTTGCTTGATACCCAGACCACCAAACTTCCTCGGTTTGCAAACATCATCCCATTTCACCGCATTCATTTTCCTTTGATCAACCGTGCCCCAAAGAAAATCCCGGTTCAATTTCTCAAGTCAGCCTTACTCTCTCCCACTCCTGATGATGGGTATGTGGCCATCAAGAAGAAAGATTTTCCTTTACGAGTTTTTTTCACTCAATAAGGTCTACCGTCAGTATGCGTTGGGGAAGGCGAGTCTCTCTATTGTTTGTCTGGGATCAAAGGCGCGTAGCGGGCTAAGAATAAAAAGGAAAGTATCGAGCAAGATACCAAAGCTAGGGACAGAGGTGAATATAGATGCTCGATCAGGAGTTATTCTTTTTTTCTTTTTCTCATTTGGACGACATGGGGGCCGCCCTAGCCCATTGAGTATCTTACTAACTATCTTGCTTGCTGAAATACTTGAGTCGACAGGTGGGTTTCCTTCTTCTATATTCAAGAAATTGATTCCGAGAGAATGCTCCTTCTATTAATGGACGGGAAGGTACGGACGGTACCAAGGGGGCAGACGAGATAGGGTAATACTCACTCTCAATTGTGAGCGATGTAGACTCTGGAATGAGTGTCAACGAAACGAACGAAAGAACTGAGTCGACCGAAGGTAAGAGTACGTATATAGAATAAATTAAGGATTTAGTGTTAACGATATACACGATGGCGAAGGGCTCTTATTTATTTGAAAAGAAGGATAAGACTTCTTGTACGATCGTGATTAGAACGTAAACGGACTCCTAGTAGCCACCTCCGGAATGGGAGGTAATGAAATTGAATCACTGTCTTTTGCTCAATCTTCTACGCCAGGATCAGATCAATAAAGAGGAATTTCACTAAAATGAACTCGTCAAGTCCGGATCTGAGTCCTTCTGCAATTTGCATAAAAAAATGTCAAGCCTGCTGTGGCCGAGCTCGTCTACGCGAATATTACTAATAAACTCACTCTAAGACTTATTGGACCACTTCACTTCAGTGCCTGCCCACTTTGAGTTCAGTATGCTTTTCTTGGCATGAGTTCACTTCTACGTTTATGGAAAGGTTTCTTACTTCAGGCACGGTAGTCCTCATTGAAAGGCCCTACTGCCTCTCCTATCATACTACCTATTATTATATATTTCCTCTCCCAGATTGATTGACTGAGACGACGAAGTCGATTGCTTTCTCTTTTTCATTCCCACAGATAGTGGCCTTGCGCCTTCATTCAGCCTCGTTAATCCTTTTCCTTTTTTGATGGAAATTGAATGAATAACTATCTCTATTTGACTTTTGCCATTGAGAAAGCGAGGGGACAATATGTACAACCTCGCGTTGAGCTATCGTCAATTCTCAATAAGGTCCACAGTCTGTGCCGTCGAGTCGCATCATCACGGTCACATGTTTTCGGTTTGGCCGATCTAACCAACACGCTGCTCCGAATCCTCAATGACTTGGTTCACCGATTACCTAGGTAATTTAATAACACTAATGCCAATACACTGTATGTAGCTGGAAGAAAGAAACAAAAGACCTATACCTTTAGAGGGAGGCTTAATACCATTCTCATACTCAACTTATAAGGGGCGTAAATGGAAGCTTCTAATTCAAAGAACTTTCTTGTGATAGGTGTGAGGATCTGGTCTATCTGCTTGGGGCGTTGATAAACGATAGTAACTTAGTTGCGAAACAGAGGAGCGCCAGTTACTGTAGTCGATAGACATAAGGATGAGGTAGAGGTATTCGGAAGCTTAGACTTGTAAGGCAAGGTAGCTACGGGTAGGACTCATCATAAGACTACGTAACTAATTACATAGGAAAAGAATGAGGCTGTAAAGACTTTATAGCGAATCTAGTGTGGGAAGATTGCACATTCATTTCTTTACAAGTATCCTATCTAGTGTGTATTCCTTACTTGCGCCTTGTTTTGAAGTATGACTTTTGTCTTATCCTATCCTCTGCTATGGTATTGTTGACTCCTTGATCTATAGGCCTAAGTGGGACCAACAAGATCTTTTCTTTCGAGGCGTCTCTGACTCTTTCCCTCGTGATCACAGAGGAAGTACGGTCTAACTTCAGTCCTCTAAATGACATGTCTTTCAATGTCTCCAAAGCAAGGGATGAGAGGATAAGCGATGGTACTAGGGACGGGTACTGGTTCTGGGCTTAGAAATAAAGGTAATAGTCCAGTAGTAGATCTGCTTGGAACAACGAGTGAGGGAGCGTATGAGCGGGATTACGTGCTTTGCTTAGGAGACTACCTGACTTAGTGCTACAGGACTGTTTTCACGTAGATTCTATCTAATGATCAACCTTTCTAAACTCTGGACTGGGTCAAGTAGCTCTAAACTAGCATGATTCTAAGCCAAAGAGCTTGAGTAGGGCAGAGGTAGGTACAAGATCCTTTCATTAAGCTGACAGATATCTTCCTGTTATAGAAGCATGGGATAGAACGAGAACCCTGTGATACGGCTAGGTAGGGACCAAGTGAAAGAGTATATGAGTGTAAAGAACTATGTAAAGAAATCGCTTGGCTAGAAGCTTCTTGGTTCGAGGTCCTACTTTCTTTCACTTTTTCATGCATAATCGGATAAGGTCTTTAATGGGAAATCCGGATCAGAAAAAGGATCAGAAAGTGGTAAATCCGGTAAATCACAATCAGAAGCAGGTAAATCCGGGTCAGAAGCTGGATGTTTATCTGGTAAATCTGGGTTAGCAGGCTCAGAAGATTGCTTCATCCCTAACGCTCAAGAGGGAGAAAGGACTGTTGCTCCCCGTAAGCTCTCGCTGTAAGTGACTCCGTACCTTTCTTCACACCGGTAAAATGCAAACCAAATTCTACCTTCTAATCCGAAACCTGTTCTATGATAGACAGGATTGGAACCAGATAAAGTCATTCCTAGTTGACAACCAATTCAGATATGGGTAACTTAGGTCAAGGCAGTCAACCTTCTATCTAATGGGTTAAAGCCTCTTTCATTCAAGAGTTGGGACAGATTCGAACCCTAGTACATACAGCAACCAGCTACTAAGTAGCTGCAGACAGAGTGGTCCTTCTCTTATAAACTCTAGTATAGAAACAATTATAGGTTGGTACAGAAAGTCATGATATTTTGATTTAGATATAGATTGAGTTACTACACGATGGTATTCATTCCTGGTCGATAAGCTTCAATTTTTTCTGCGATGCATCAGCTCAACGAATCCTGAAGAAATCTCATTTATATCTTTATCCTAACGTGCCGCGTCACCGGGATGTAGCCCAGTGCAACATTCCCCTAGCAACCTGGGTAAATACCTCTACCATTGCTTCATCAGCGAATAACTAGGCAAACATATGTTTATCTCTTAGAGAAGATACAGGCAAAGCTTTCGGATGGGAAAAGCAACCACCTTTATTTCTATCGCTGGACGAGCTACTTTTGCTCAATCGGTTCTTTCTATCATCCCCTCGTATGCAATGCAAACAACTAAACTACCCGAGACTACACTTGCTGCTGTTGACAAGATCAATAGGTAGTTTTTTGTGGGGTGATACGAATGATCGTCGAAGAGTGCACTTGGTTCGTTGGGACGAAGTCTGCAAACCAAAGAACCTTAGTGGCTTTCACTTTCAAATGGCTAAATTCTGAAATATAGCTTTCATGGTTGGGGTGGAGACTGTTGACAGATGCAAATTTCTTATGGGTTCAGCTTCTAAGGGCCAAGTATTTGCGTGGTTCCTCAATATGATCTGAAAAGGGTACCTTCTATGTGTGGCAGAGAATACAGACAGACGTTAGAATGCCTTAGATGCAGCTGGCTGAAGCACCCCTGGTACTATATGAGAAAGAATTGAGTCAATTGGTTGGTTGTGTTTTACTAGCCCAATCGTATTGGTTTGAGATGCCTTTCTTTTGAGCCTTGCAGCAGTCCGCTGACGAACCAACAGCGCAAGATGGCATCTGTATAAGAGAGTTTGGAGCCTATTCCATCAAGTTTAGGCCTGCTGCCAATTTACTTGCGAGACACAATGTCTATACGAGGTTTCCCTAGTCGGTAAGAGTTTCTTTTCCGGAGTTGGAAATGGAGTGATCCCTAGGGAGTAAAAGGTTTCATAGATATATGAGGTTTTTTACATACCTATCCATTCCTTCTGCTTTGCTTCTTTCTCTTTGCCCTCTATCTATCAACGCTACCGCGCCTTTGACCAATCCACTCAGTAAGCTCATTTCATTTATCATGCGCATTATTCAAAGATTGAAGCCTTGTTAGTTGGTCGTGCAAAGAACCTTACTGCAGTTAAGGGCCCAAGATACTGGCCCAAAGAGCTCCTTCTCTTACGTCTGGGAATCTTTTTCTTAGAATATTTCCTTATTAAAAGGAATCTACTCACAAATCCGAATTCTTCGCCTAGTAGTGCAAGGCGCTCTTTTCTTTATTTCCAATCTTATTCTATCAAAAATGTAAGAACGAGCCGTCTTTTCGATTTGTTTGATCATAGGTTCTAATTCCTAATGGATATAAATAGCATAAAGCACTCCAACTATATATGTTTCATTTATATATGCCTTGCTACGATGCTAGGCAATGAAGCTTTATCATCTTACCCACTTGCTAGCTTAGCTTTTCAGTCATTTGGCAAGCTTGAAAGCAAGATCCCTACTTGCTAGGAAAGGTTTCAACCGATTCGATTGTGAAGCTCTCGTACGCTTCTTCATTTCCAATATTGCTAGGGTCACAAAGACGGCTGAGGTAAGCCTAAGTAAGATCAGAGAAGTCAGCCCAGAAGGTTTAGGTCTACCGTGCCACTTCCTTTCCAAAAGAAAAGTAAGTAGGTGAGTTTCGAAACTATGTATAATAGAAGACGTGCTAATGAAAATGCAAACGAATAAGAATTCTGCTTACCGCTCCGTGCCGTGGGTGAATCAGAGCTTACGAAGGAGCTTCCCCTGCTAGCTAGAATGCCTAATGCATGAACGGGAAGGGCTTAGTTTACAGACATGGTATGTAAAGGCAATGAAATTGTTTGGCTGACTATCTATATGGATCGGCTCTTCCAGTACCGACCGATTCTATTCCAATGGACCCAGGTTGGTTCACTTGATTGCTTTTAGTCAATTGAGAAATGCATCACGGAATGCGCTTTGAAGTGCTATTACTCACGTCCGTCAGTCTCTCGATCAAATCCTATCCCGAAAACACTAGCCGAAAGAAGGAAGAGGTAGGTTACGAGATAGATGTGTAACAGACACATGGCAAGAAAAGCATTCAATTGTTGTTCTCAAGAAGTGCCCCGTCAGAGAATTCAGCATGCATTATAGACTCCTAGGTAAGTAATAATAGAAGGAAAGCCTGGTTCAGCCTACTTCCTCTACCTATAAGGGTACTTCCTAGAGGGCTGCCTGGATTCTATTGAATAATTCTCGAATTAGCTAGAAAGTAGAAGTAAACAAAAAAAAATTCCTTAACCTCCCCTTTAAGGGAATTGAAAAGGCAATGTAATTGAGTCCTAATCCTCTTTTCCCTGGCTATTTTATCCAGGATAAATGGACATCCACTCTTTCATCTGCCTTATGTTTGACTGCAAGCACTGAGAGATTGGATGACATATCAGAACAGCTCTCGCTCTCCTCCATTCTTCAGTTGTTTCTACAGGCAAATGCTCTTCCTGTTGAGCCATTTCAGTCCACTAGATAATAAATCAAGCTCCTGAAGATACTTGTCTACTGATAGTGCAGCTGATCTTACTACTTCAGTAGGAAATACAAGCCCTTGAAACTTCGAGTGGTGAACTATTATCTTCCTGCCTGATTGCCTCAACTCCACTCATACTATCTGTACTTTCTTTCTTTGAAATCATGGAGCTTGCTCCAAGTTTCCCCTAGTCAGATGGGCAGGGATTGATTCAAGCCTCTCTCAAGCCATTCACAAGCCGATCGAGCCTCACCGGACGAACGTAGCCTAGAAAGGAGCGCTACAAAGTGGTCGAGGAGAAGGGAAAAGGCGATAGCAAGCAGTCCCAATGCCCGGGGTCGGAGAACCTTTCGGTAGATAGAAACCTGCACCCTTCTGGAAACCTGAGGCAAAGGTGGCGAAGACCTTAACAAAGACCACTTGAAAATAAAAGAGCAGATGTCGCGCCCATGAATGCGACCAAAGAGTTCAGTTCGTACCCTACAAAAAGTCAAAGTAACAAATAATATCCCTTTTCTTTCGACTTAAGTAAGGTAGGTAGCCCAAAATGAACTGTACGCGAGATTGGTTCTAGATGCATCTGTCCTGGAAAGCGAGAGTGTCAGCTATGATAGCTATTGGACAGGAAAAGGAAAGCACTTCTCCGGTTAGGTGACTCAGGGTAAGGGCCAGACATATATTGAATTACCTGAACTCCCAATCTTTTTTGATAGTTACCCAGAAATGCCCCATCAAAGAGCCTATTCGTCGCAAACCAAGGGAGACCAGACCCAAGCAGCTTAGTTGTCAGGTTATTCTGGGCATCTGAGATGAGGAAACTTCTAGTGCGAAGGCAAGATGTACGCGTGAACGAAAGATTGGCCGCAAGGCAACGGAGTTGTTGAAAAAGGGTCGGGAAGGCATGACTGTAAGGAATGTTGCAGGGGATTCTTTATTCTTAAGAGCAGCTCCTTCTGTCCATCAACATCAAAGAGGTAATCCATTACAGTAAGAGCGGCTCCTGGTTGAGCTTCTTCGATAGCGGCTTATTCTCTCACACTAACTTTCACACTTGGATTGCAGCATTCCAATGCCATTTATACTACTCCTTCCCCCTCAGATCAGATGAGGCTTCGGATGGGGTCAAAGGGCCCTATCCCGATTCTCGAACAATCACACATGCAGCTCCTTCTTTCAAAGTGCATTTATTTCGCTTCCTTCTGCTTGCTCGTAAGTAATATATTCCCGTAAAGGAGAGCTATTCGAGCTTCCATTTTCTTATAGTAAAGGCTAGAGAATCACTATTCAAATCTACTAGCCTGTTGGGAGTCATAGGGCCTGCCAATAGATGACAGATGAATAGGGAGCAAGTTTTTTTTGTAAAGAAGTGAGGCAGGCAGCATCTTGCTATGTAATACTGTTCAAAGCCCTTCTTATCTTCAGCCATCATGCCCCACCTATTCAGATATTCATTCCAATCTCTCCTCACTGGCACCTTCTTTTATAGTGTTAGAATAAGCCGCTAACTAAGTAAGCCCAACTTCGTCGCCTTATCTCACACAGAATATTACTAACTAGTAGTATTTTTGCTATGGGAGTCCTTCTTTCGCGCAAGAGTCTCGTCTGGTTCACCAGGCTCTATTCTACCGCGGACCTACCCCCGGCTAGCTTGGTTGTATTGCCTTTACCCCCTATACCATAGTCTTCTCAGATGATGGTAGACTCTGGATGAACGATGGACTGTCCCTATCAGGCTAAGGTTTTTTGCTAACAGCTTTTCCTTGTGCTTGACCTCTCCCATCACGTATCGTGTGGAAATCTATAGACTACCAGAATGCCATCCCCTCTTGGTGAGGGCGATGAAGCGAGCTGTAATGTAAGGTGGATCTATGTATATTAATAGGTTTCCTTTTGACGTTTTCAAATGGGGATCTGTTCCTGTTAAAGAATCATGAGCTGGTCTTACGCCAGTGAGTTATACATGGGATCGAGGCGCTTAGTTATCACTCCCTCATCTGTAGGTCCATCCTTCTATCCATTCAATTCATCTTGCCCTTCCTTCGAGGGAAGAAGTCCATTTCTTTTTCTGTAAGAGAAAAGGCGCTTATTCCTATGTCCATGAAATAGAAGGGCAGCGCAGTCATGAACAAGAATAGCCACTTTCCAACTCGTAGATATTTACTTTCCTACCCTCGTGGGAAGTAGCAAGAGCCCTTATCTAATCGACTATTGAACCATCTCACCTTATCAAGTAAGTCGCTACCCTTGACTCCAAACTCGATGGGACTTGCTTTCTAAAAGGGAAATCCCTTTGCTCCTTTCCTTTGATCCGCATTCTTTGCCGCTGTTAGAGTGATCGTAGCTAGCAGCTGTGATTGCGCTTGTTGAATCAATTTCATTTGGATTAGTCGTGCCTATCTTGTAAGCGTAACAATTTCCTGCAGTTAATACTTCATGCTTTTGAGGGCCCGAGTGTTTACCTGGGCAAAAGGCTGAGACTCATTTGCTTTCTTGTCTTTTGACTGCTTTCTCCCCCTAAAGGAGACTGAATCTTATCTTACTATCCTAATTCAAAAAGACGAAAATCACCGGTTGGGTTGGTCCAACCAAGAAAGCATTGAAGATAGAAAGCGTACGTGATTCCTCCAAGACTCCAACTGAAATTCAATAAATTTTTTTATGGAAGAAGTCTAAGTTATTAGTAAAAAAGAATAAAAAAGGATAATAATAATATATAGTTAGAGGAGGTCGAAGGGTAAGGCTATATAGAAGAGGAGTTGCTTAGCTAGCACTGCCTCGCCACCTTCGCCTTTATAATCCGAAAACTATCCAAAGCCATGGTCGAAGTATAATTGGTAAGGGTAGGAAAAAAGGCCATTGCTTAACTTTGAAGTACGCAAGATAGGGGAAACCTTAATTATTTGAACGCTTTGCTTCCAATAAAAACTTCTAAAGATATAATTAGGATACCCGTACCGAGAACGAACACACGTGGTCGAGGAGAATATCATAAAGCAAGCGAGAAAAAGTCAAGGAACTCGGAAAATGAGCCCCGTGAAACCTGCTGCCAGATACGGATTCTTTCAAGAACTGCGGTTACGCCTTCAAAAATCTGCGCACCAGATTGGCAAAGGCTAACAGGACCCGAAAAAAGAGAGAGATCAGTCAATGGAAGAGCCAGAGAAAGGGAACTTCCTATGTTAAAGCTTCCTCTTGCCCATACTAAACCTAAAGCAAAAAGAGCGGGAGACGCAACTGCGAGAAGAAGTTGAGAAGCTTCCTTCCCACGAATGCTTCCACACTTGCATCAACATCAATAGGACTTCGTCTTCCCTTTACTTAATATATATAGCTGTTGCTCTTTTGTCGATGCTCGGCTTCTCGATCGTTGACAAGTTCAACTCAACCAGAATGAAAGATTTCACTCTTATCTTCTTTCTTATACGGATTTACCCACCAATCTAATTACAGTAGTCTGATTCAGCAGCTAATACCCTATAATCCCTTGGGATCTTTTGCACGTGTGCTATAGATAGGAGACGCTTGATTCCATAAGACCACCTTTTTCATTCCGTTTGAAAGAAAGATGCTCCTAAACAAGAGAAGGACGATCAAGTCAAATCACATTGAGATGCTTCTGCAGAGTTACACAACTAAGCTAGCTACTCCTTTACTAGGCTAGGTAGTCCAATCATCACAGCATGTGGAAGGAGAAGCTCCACAACATACCAGTGAGACAAATACAGGTGTTGGATCACAACAGGGTGTTGGTGTTGGATCACTTACAGAACTGTTAGCAAATAAAAGAGCTGCTGCATTACAAAAAATGGAAAAGAAGAGGAAGGAAAGAGAAGAAGCAAAGGGACAACCTGCTGGTCCTTCTGGTGGTGCTTCTCAATATGACTCCCCTTCAAGTCAGGTAATCATCTACTCCTCTTAACACTCCAATAATGACTCAATTTGAACTTGTAAATCATAAACATGAGGCTTGATTTGAGTTTTGCTGTTTTTTGGGTAATATGGGTGCTGGTAGTGGATATAATAGCTCTCCAACAGGACAATACGCACCTATTCCATCTGTGGGTTTGGCTCAAGCAGAACTAAATGAATCAAGGAAGAAGAAGGTATACGATTTCTGTATTTTTTTGGATTGTTTGATCTGCTACCAGTTCAAAGCTTTTGACTGGGTTTGTGTGTTTTGACTTGTAGTGGGAGTTCACTCAACTCTCTAGTGCTGGAGGGAGTGTTCAGGACAAAGAAGAAAGCCAGAGCTTGGATCTTCAAGATTCTCTCATGAAGCTTGGTCTTAGATAGAAAGAATAGGCACTTTTTCAACGAATGACTCTTTCTTCTCGGTATCGAAGAGAGGCAGAGTATCGGAGGATAAGGCTAAACCACAGTCTAAGACTAAGAGCGTGGGAATCTGACTTTGTTTGAAAGTGGAACTGGAAATCTGCCACTTGACCCACCTTAGGTATGGGACATAGCCCTTGGTACCTTTACAACCTTAACAGAATTAATAAGGTAATTCTATTCTTTCTTCAATAAAGGAGATAGGAGAGTTCCCTAGTTGGATGGAATGATAAAGCTAAGGAAGTTCCCGATCTGACTGAAAAATAGACGAAAGCTAAAGCACAGTTTCCTTTCCTCTTAGAGGTTTAAGGACATTTCCAGCTAGGGCAGTTACCTAGTTGGAACGAAAGGTATTTGATTACTCTTTTTTTTTCTATAAGAAAAGAGAGAGACAAAACAAACGAGAAATCTCCCCAATGAACAACCAGGTACCGGGAACTTGAAATCTTTCGCTTTCTTGTCGAGTGTTCGTCTATCAACTAAGTATACTTTTTGTCTAATTTCCCGTCTCTTGATCACCGGGGAGATAAAGAATTTAGACTTCACCAAGCTCACCTTCTGTCCCGCCGAGCCACAGAAGGTATCAAGGCAATTACGGATAACTCGAGCCTGCTCCACCGAGGCTTTAGCAAAGAGCATCAAGTCATCGGCGAAGAAGAGATGCGAAACTGCAATCCCGTTCTGAGACGCCCTCATCGGAATCCAGCTATGATCATCCACACGGGCATGAATGAGCTGCCCAAGTCTCTCCATACATAAACCAAAAAGATAGGGCGACATAGGATCTCCTTGGCGCAATCCACGTTGAGGAACAAAGGATTCTGTCCGGGATCCATTCCAAAGCACCGCCATTGAAACCGAGGACACACAGTACATGATCAGAGTAACCCAAGCTGCTGGAGAGTTAAACAGCACCAAGGTATCACGAAGGTTTAGAAGAAAATGAAGTCTCAAGGTTTGTATATCTTAGCTGATAGGCGCCAGGGGGTTGGTGCAGGAATTCAGATGAATCGATAGATGATTGGGCGAAAAAGCTCAAAGGCGCGGAGCGGGAAAGCTTTATTTCTAACTTAGCTTAGTAGCGAGCTAAAAAAGCTTAACATTAGTGAGTTCCCCCTACTGAGGTACCATGTCTTAGTTTCTCTCAAGCGGTTGACTGCTTTTTTAGTAGTCTAAAGAAAATTCCATTCACATTCGTCCCATTCCGCTGTTGACCACCTTACCTTGGTAGAATATGCGCCGCATCCCACCCACGGCTATAGTAGATAGAGAAGGGCGATAAATGGATGAATGCTTTTGAGGGAAGGATATCAGCATCAAGCTATGAAGGTTTGTTTCAGTTTCAGTGAGGTACAAACAAGACTGATAGAAAGCATCTCCCTTCGAGTCCGAGTGTTAGCATAGGATGGGATCTTATAAAAGAGATAGAATAGGTAAATTAATGAATTCAATTCCTTCTACCCATTCCCAAACTATCAATTCTTTGCAAGCATCCTTCTCTCACTCAGCCCATCGTTAATACGTCATCCAGAGTTTGACAACTACGCTCCATCCATCTTCGAGCTATGGCTTGGGCAATCGCTAAGAAATACCTTCCAGCTGCTATTGAGAGATGAGTAGCATCGACCAATGCGAGATCAGGAAAGTCGCTTGCTTGTAGACAAAGTAGATGGAAAAGGAAAGGACTTGAATGAACTCTTTCAACCAACGGGTCTGTCTTCAGACCTGGGACAGGGTTCTATTATTCGACCAGACAGATATGAATTCAATGAAGGCGCGCTAGGGCTTGTCAACAACTGGGAGGGATATCGAGTGCGGAAGAGAACCTATTCGTTCAGTTACCGGAAGAGTTGACGGAAGAGAATATATCTCGTTGAGGCAAATACGGAAGAGAATATATCTCCTTCCTTCATCACGGCTGGATCACGGCTGATGTACCTGCATGCTACTAGAGCAGAAAGCTACTTATCATGACTCACGGCTTGTGCCACTCACGGCTGGTCCGGTCCCCCGTAAGGCTATTCAAGCGGAAATCAAGGTAGAATTATCGACTGAACGTCACCCGCACCTATCGTATTGAGATTAGTCTTCATTCTTCTAAATCGTTTCACAACTCACGCTTCCATTTCTGTCGCCCCTGCTTTCAGTGCTTCTAGTCCACATTTCTTTTCCTTTTTGATTGATAAGGTATCGGCCCAACGAGAGTGGGACTAACACCTGGTCCTTGATACGCTTTAATCGTAACAAAATCTCTTCCTTGCAATAGTATCCTATTCTTTACAATCGTCTTACGACTCATCTGAATTCTTGCATCAATCATCTATCGAATCAGTAGACTGAATGTCACCAGAGTGAATTAACTAAGTATACTTCATCACCCTAGTCACCTTGTGTTGCTTTCACCGTATATATGGAGTTATTCTACCATTTGTCTTGTTCTTCCCTGAATTGCACAATCCAGTCTACTATTCGTACCCAGAATCTATCGACCCAATTCCATTTCCTTGAGACTCATCTTCCGTACCAGCTCCGAACTCATCTACTTAGGCATCCAACCGGTAGCACCAAACAGGTAACAAAACAATGTAACAAACTGTTTGAATGGCTTTATTCACTTCCTTGATAGAGTAGACTTCCCTTCTCTCTACGTCAATAGTTCAGTTCGTCCTTTCTATCCCAAGAAAGAGGGAAAGATTAGAAGTGTCTATCAACCCAGTAGACTTAACTAAACCTTCCTCCTGTCTTACCTTCTCTCCCAGAGTTTATCAACCCAGCATCATCTTGAACTAAGTTGCGTCACTTTGGAAATTCTAAACCTTCTCCTCTGTGTATTCCTTCTACGGTATTGGGATAAGAGTGCCAGTGACGGAACGGCTGCTGGCTGGCACTTAATCTCCTCAGAACAAGAGGGAAAGATCTTCTTCACCAGGTGCCGTTAGGGTACTGTATAGTTCCTCACCTTTAGCAAAACCGGTGGTTATAGTCCCATCTAGTATGTTCCCATCTAACCTATCTCTAACCAATCTTACTTTACCTGTACTTAAGCTACCTCACTATCTACTTCTTTCCCTTCGCCTTCGACTAGCACTTCGTGTTCTAGCCCTTCTACTTTCAATAAGCCAACACCCTCACCTCAGGTTCTGGTTCTTGTGCCACTGCCTCGAACTCTTCTGATTGATGTCTTGGGATGGGTGTCTCCCAGTTGCCCAAGGGAAGAGGGTTACGCGGGTTTGTCTTTCTTTCATAGATTTTGTTCTAAGGATGGAAGACTCTTCCGCGGATGATAGGATTAGACCCTCGGTGGAGAGAGTGAAGTCGGGGAAGGATGCCCCCCCTGCAGCAGTCCCTGCTATGACTGATTGTTCCGATTCTTGAAATGCATAGAAGAAAGATGACCCTGCTAAGCCAGGCAATGTAGTCCTTTTATATTGTCAATTTCTTTCCTTGTTCGAGTCCGCTTTCGCTTCATCACCCTTAGAGCCCCGAGTTACTGAATGACGTCCAAAGAAAAAATTTCATTGAAAAAACGAGATGATAGAAGGAGGTGCGGATCTTGTGAAGATTCGGATTCGAGCAAAGCAGCATGCACCGGAATGGCATGCGGTGAGGCTGAGGCTCAAGGAAGGTAAAAAAGCGCTTCCTTTCTCACTACGATTCGTAATGATCTGATTCGCTTTAATTACATACATACGAGGAAGATCTATAATGAATGACAAATACAGTTGAGAGCAAAGAGGGTCTAAAAGGTTCTCACATATCGGACTTAGTTATGTGGTAAGTCAATCTATTAGTAGTCAAGATGGGGCTTTAGATACTGAATTGCTAGATGAAGGTTACGTAAGTATGCTTGGTTGCCAGACTAAGGTTAGAAAGAAGGATGCTGAGTCGATTAGACTCAGGTGCCGAAGGATGCTGAGTCGATTAGACTCAGGTGCCGAAGGATGCTGAGTCGATTAGACTAAGGAAAGAATAAGGGGGCTGGGTCGATAGACTCAGGGTTCGTGAGTCGTAAGACGAATGGTGCCGGTTTAGTTAAGTCTACTTAGTGGGAATGAAATCGCTTAGATAGAAAAACGAATAGACGATTGGTCCGAAGGAGATTGAATGCCTGCTTGAAGCTCTGTTATATGCCCGCGCTCCGCCTATACAGGGATGTGGTCACACGATGAAAGCTTTCTATAGTCACCAGGCAACGCAGTTGTCTATTTGACATGTCAGCATTGGAATAATAGCATACAGGACTAGCCCCTCCCTCTGGGACTTCTTTCTCGGTCATCTGATGTTGGGAATTCAACTTCAAGGGAGCAACCTATGATCCATTGTGTGTCACGACGTCTTTAGTTGATAAATAAAACCTGGAATGTTCCGCTTCGGATAGGATTTCACTTGAAAAGACCTTTAGAGAGAGGAATATATGATCGAAGAACTATGGTGTATTCTAATCGCTTATCTACCTCGGGTTTTTACAAGAATCAGAGAAAAGCAACAGTTCATTTCGAAAGGGTCGAGTGCCCCCTTCCTCTTTAGGGCTCCTACTGCTGCCCGGTGCTTTTGTCATTTTTCATCGGACCAGCACAACCCAGATCAATCAACTCGCACTCCCGGATCCAAGAAGCAAATCTGTCACATCTCCAGGTGGGCTGGACATTGGGCCTATTACTACTACTAGCTCCCCTCCCTTTGCCTCTAGAGGACCGGGCCGATCCTCTCTGAACTGTGGGCCTACTCTCCTCAGCCCGCTTCTCTACAATTTCTCCTTCTTCAATGTCCACTTCCTGTTCAATATCCTCTGCTAGAAGAATCTTTTTCCCTGCTGATTCTTTTCCTTAGAATCAGACTGCGGACGAGAATTCTTAGCTGACTGCGTATCCAGATTCGATCTTCTCCTTAGAGCACGGGGTTGTGCTTGCATTCAGGTTCGCATTATTGGTTCTTCCAGGCAAGTAACGCATGCGTTAATTGGCCGTATCGGTGGCTCTTCTTGGTTGTTCTTAGCTGTTTATGCTAGTCCCATTGCTATTATTCGTGATAGTTTGTGGTGGAAAGCTTTTGTTGAATTGGCTACAGTGATTTCTATTCCCTGGTTGGTTACCGGTGATCTCAATGATATAGCTTCCCTTGATGAGCGTATGGGTGATGACACTCCAATCCGTAATAGGTGCTTGAAGTTTGCTACCTGGATCAGTGACTGCCAACTTATTTACTTAGGCTAGACTGGTCCGGCATACACTTGGTGTAATATGCGTCGGGGGGGACGGATTATGAAGAGGTTGGACAGAGCTCTCGCCAACGACGAATGGCGTCTCCTTTTTCAATCATGAAACTCGTAAAGCCCTTTAGAAAGCGGACAGAAAACGGAAGGAAAGGCGGATTCTTACTTATACTATGAATAGCGATACGAGAAATGAATTGGATGAATGATGATTAGGATTTGGTACCAATCGGTCTAATAGGAAAGATGCTAGGTCCATCCTCTAAGGGAATACTCTATATCGACTTGAACGTATACTTTTATGCCGGCTTCCTTTCCAGATTGCTTTCTTCCCTATCCTGTGCCCCCAGCGATGAAGCCCTACCTACTTTCCCCCGAAAACAAAGGAACTTTGCGGATCAAGTAAGTAGGTCTATTTCTCTATTTAATATGTTGTAGGCACAATGATATCTGTATGGCTGACCTACATAATTCATATCTCTAGATTGCTATCGCTCATCTTTCTTATAATCAGAGTTGTTCTTTCCAGTCAATCTCATGGTGTGAGGTAGTGTTTACTACCGATTTCCTTTTGTCGGGAGGAGGTGCTATGGTTAACTCGCAATTGTAGGAACCTACATATAGCCTTATACATACACTCTACATTCTCTTAAATCAGGTTAGGCTGATCTATAGAATCGGTATATCCGATCCAAAGAAAATCATATCTAGTATAGGATGCCTCCTAGCCATATAGCGGTCTTTCTTCCATCACCCGATCATTACCATGATCTCCTATTCTTATTGTAAATATCCCAAGATCTAACTGACCGAAGTGCTAATGGTACGACCTTTACAGCCTCAAGATAAGAAGAATCAACATACTTCTATACCTACATCTAAGATATTCCCATTTTGGCATGAGTCCTTTTTCCTAGCTATGGGCCACCTTATGTAACTACATGTAATCCCATAGACACTACAATCATAATCTCAGTAGATCCTAAGGCAATAGTACTAATGCTGTTCGTAGATCAATTCACTATTTCTGGGCAAACATGCCTTCATTTTCACACTATCCAACCACTTCACTCCATCAAGGCCCGGGAACTTGTGATGAGGAAAAGACTCAGAATTCCTAACTGGTGCTAATCTTATATGAGAAGCGTATACACAATCCCATAAATCCATTACCGAAATGTTCACAGAAAATATTCAAAGAAAAGGAAATGAACTAAAAAGAAATAAGAAATTCTACTTTGATGGATTCATATTTGCTACTGACAGCATCTAGTTCCTAACTTTAGGCAGCAACCTGCTTACGGATAAAGGTGTTCACCCACATGTAATACAGAAATGCCAAGCATCATACCCATTACCGCGGCGGCAAGATAAGATGCTCTCTAGTCGGAGTTTTTTTATCCCTACTTCTACACTCTTTTTAGAAAGCCTCCCTCCTAGAACCCTATTCCTTTACTGAGTCTAACAACGAAGGAAGCGACTTCATACCATAGTGCTGTCGTTCATTACATTTTCACTCTTCCTTTCGCCAGTTGATCACTTGAATGGAATACTGGCTGTGTTAAGGAGGGATAAGGATCAACCAGAGTCAGCCTTCGCTGATTCAATTCACAACGAAAGATATTTCGTTTTCCATCCATAACTGAACTAATAATGAGCAAGAGTCTTAGATCATCAGTAGGACACTGCCAGCAGAGTTGATCAAGGGCTCTCTTCCCCTAGGCATAGCTATGTCCAAAACTTGTGAAATGAATCAAGACTTGTCGTAAACGTACATATCTTACTTGGGTTAAGCAAAATCTCCAGCCCAAGACCTGTACAAAAGCATGTGATCTTTCCCCCCTACTCCACTGGCTTATTTGTACCCTATAGTCCCTCTCCCATATACTGTTGTATAGAGCTTAGGTTAGTGAGGTCTCAGAGATCGACTAGGGGTAGGGTTAGTCAAGGTTGAGCTGCTTCCCGAAGGTTTAGTGTTGTATACGACGTTTCTAGACCTCTGGGTTTTCAGTATGCTGAGTTTATAGATTCTGCTCTGGGAAATCACTTAGATAGAATCAATCTTTGTCCCTTGGTTCGAATCCACAACTAGGCTTCGGTTACTATCCACTTCTAGGCTTTGGGTCCGCTAAGGAGCTGGGTTGAGAAATGAAGGTTTAGAATGAGATGAATTGTGAAATGATGGAAGGAAATCACTTAGTTGTTAGACTAAGGAGTCGCTTCAGCTTAAGCTTATGGAGTAGTTGCCAGCGACAAGCTGCACCCTTGTTCTCTCTCTTCCCTTTCATAAGTCCCTTTCTTACTACCAACAAGTAAGTACATCATGAGGCATAAGGAACGAGGACTCCCTTCCTTAAGAGTGCGAGTGGGAGTATTAAGTCTGACTTTTTTTCTACAGAAACTATCGATTAATCAACTACACCGTCAGTCGTACTACTCTGCATCGATCCCTATCTCTTCCTATCGGTACTCGCTAGTACGGTTTCAAGGTGAAAGAGGAAGTTCCACTAGTCCTAAAGGTTTCAAGTTGGGATGAAATGGCTTAGTCCGATATGAGAGCACTGAGAAAGTCAGTCACTGAGTTCTACGACTCTGGTACTAACAAGGGCCTACTTTACGGCATCATATCCCAGTGGTATCCAAAGCTATCTTTCTCTATTTCTTTACTTTATCAAAAAGAATTCTTCTTTTATTGATTCGCGAAGAAATTCATTAACTTGATTACCGCTTCTCTTTTACAATCACTTTCTTTAAGCTACACATTACTATGGGTATTAGGGGGTCTTTTTTTTTGGTGAAAGGGAAATATATTAGAAAGATAAATAAAGCCCCATGGGCTACAACAGTACGGTTACAAGCAACATAAGAGAAATCAAACTCCAAAGCCGGAACAATCTCCGGTGGAGGAAACATAAAAACAGTAAACATGATAGATTGAAGGGTGACCTTCTTAGCCAAGATGTCGGCGCATCCATTGGCTTCTCTGTAGACGTGGTTGACAGAAAACTCAGTCAATTTCCCTAACAACAACCTGCAATCACGTACAAGGGAGTCAAGAACTATATAGAACTATATTATGATTGACAGAGTTCCTTTCAAGCTGGATAATGCCTTTAGCATCCAATTCAATTTCAAGCTGTTGAATATTCAAGTCAATAGCCAAAGCAAGACCATCTCTGAGTGCCCATAATTCAGCAGCAAAACTAGAGGCTCGATAGACCTCGAGAAAGCCCGAATCCAAGTACCATGAGCGTCTCGAATCAGACCACCAGCCCCCCGGATTACCAAAACAAGAGCCATCCGTATTAAGCTTAAACCAACCCTGTCTGGGAGGTTTCCATTTAACCTGAATAGTGGTTGACTGACCTGGATTTGAAGAAACAGGAGAAATGGCAAAAAACTCGGCTGCCAAGCCAACACAATAACCAGAGAGGTCACTAGACACAGAACGACCTTCGAATAAAAGCTTGTTCCTGTTAGTCCACAGAACCCAAAGACCTACAGGAAAAATGATATCCCAAGGAATTCCCGACTGACCAGTTAAGACCTTCCACAATTCAAAAATGAAAATGCAACCAGTCACGAAGAGGGAGACTAAAAGAATGAATAGCCGCCGTCGGGATGCCTAAAGTGTTCCAGAACCCATTGGCCACCGAACAATCCCTAAGAATGTGAATAACAGACTCAGAAACAGAGGAACACTGGTGACAAGAGACATCAGATAAAAGCCCGGGATAATACTTCTTTACAGAGAATACGACCATGAGCACATAACCATAAAAAATGCTGAATTTTTGGAAGACAATTTGCTTTCCAAATCCAATTCCATTAGTATTGTGGTGAAGAAGACACAGACCCAAAGCAAGCTCACTCATAAGCACTCTTAGAACTAAACTTACCATCCCCCGAGAGAGCCCAAGCTAAAGAATCCTCACAGCCGTCATAAAGCTGAATAGGAGTAGAGATCAATCTTTCAAATTCTCTGGGATAGGATACGAGATCTTGGTAAGATCCCAAGAGCCGTCCCTTAAGATGACATCTTTAAGGGTAAGGCCCAGATCACTAGGACTTAACGGGCCATAAAAAAGTTGATAAAGTGGCCCAACTGAGGACCAATTATCTAACCAGAAAGAAATAGACGCCCCAGCCCCAGGAACCTATTTAATGCCTTTTACTAACAGATCAGAAACCAACCTAATGGACCTCCAAACACAAGAGACACTAGAAGGAGGCTTATCAGGATTTCTAAGGTACTTGGTCCTAAGAAGAATAGCCCATTGGGCTTCTTTTTCGCCAACTGAGCTTAGTCAAGAGAGCCAAATGAGGGTAGCCCTCCCTGCAAGCTTTCCTCTAACTTCGTCTAAAATGAAATCATAAGCATGAGAGTCTCTACCATCATGTTTCAAAGGGAAGCCAAGGTATTTACCCAAATTAGGAGTAGAAGTGAACTTAAGAATTTGACAGTATCTAACCCGGTACACTTCAGAAACATTAGGAGATAAATAAACCCTAGATTTCTCATCCTTTCTGACCTGAAATACAACAAAACTCATCAAGAATATCTCTAACCACAGCACAATTCTTGTCATTAGCTTGGGCAAAGAGCATAAGGTCATCCGCAAAGAACATATGAGAAAAGGAAGGACCATTGCGGGAGACCTTAATAGGTTGCCAAGACTTGTCATGACAAGCTTCACAAATCTGGAGACCCAAATACTCCATACAGAGGATGAAAAGGTATGGTGAGATAGGGTCACCTTGCCTAATACCTCTAGAAGCTTCTACCTCCCTCACTCAAATGAGACTATAACCCTCAGGCCCTGGGTCTAGTCACTCCCCCTTGTTTCTACGGTCGATCCAGGAAAGCATGAAGCAGGACTCGGAAGTAGAAGACAACCAAGCAAACAAAAAGAAAGAGAGCATACTTTTCTTAAGGTGCTATTCCAAACTGGATGACTCCGACTTTTTTCTTTCCGATAGGCTTTATCGAGCGAAGGTCTTCCAATTGATTATTTAGTCTGAAAAGATTGACTTACGTAAACGTAAACCATCGTCAGAGCTTCGATCTCTTTCCGTCATCCCAGATTCAATGATCTTAGAAACCCCCTCATCGCTTGTTCGAGAGCTACAACTTCACCGGTGACATTGCTATTTTCGGATCTCAAAGGTGCAATCCACAAATCAATCGCATGTGTTAAGTATGGGGAGTAGATGAATTGAACCGATGCTTCGATCACTTCTCGACCGGGACTTCTTCCTATAGATACCTACGAGATAGATCTCAAGGAAGCTTTAAACTACTTCCACGCAAGGAAAGATTAATCGTTACCGATTTCAGGGAAAGCAGACTGAGAGAGCGATACCAAGCCTAGCTAGAACCCGGCAAAGTCCTCCTTAGAAGATCCCAAGTCCCATCCTCAAGTCTTCTTCTTCTCGCACCCGAGGGGAGATAAGCTGTGAACAAAGAGTATGTCTAATCAGAACTCTTCTCTTATCCTCTGCAGTTAGCTCGAAAGCGAGATGAGCAGCAAACCAGACATCCTGAAGTAGGGGGTTGTTTTAGCATTCATTCGTTTTTATACAGTGAATTGAGAGATGAATGAAACCATTGCCGAGGGCGTAAGTAAGCTAAACCTTTCTTCTTTCACATGTTTTAGTCTCTCCTGCTGTTGAAGGTTTAGAATAAAATGACATTGGTAGACGATTGGGACGAAAAGGTTGCTAAACACTGGTGACGGAAAGTATACAGGATCGCTAGAACCTATAGGAGGCATCAGACCCAAGGGAAGGGAAAGCTAACCGGGATGACGGGGCTCTAAGACGATACGTCCAGGTGCGAATAAGACTGAGTTGCATCCAGCATAGCCAAAAGCTTACTTTCCTATTTGCTCTTTGGATCAACCGAGAAATCGAACAAGTTCACATTTTCCCCGGTTTTTTGATAGCAAGTCGATTTGCGCTTAGAATCGACAGAAAAATCTTCCAATTTTGCTTGGTTTTGCTATGGGCTGGATGCAAAAAGTTCGAATTGAGATGCCTCGCCTTAGGGAAAATGGGCTTAGTAACTTTTGGGCCTATGTGAGATGCAAAAAGTCTTTTTTTAGATCGAGTTGCTTAGGAAAAAAGGTCAAGTAAGCTTTTGGGCCTATGTGAGATGCAAAAACTTCTTTTTTAGATCTTTCTCACTAGGTAAATTGGAAAGTAACCGATTTTACGGGAGAAATGCAAAGTTGTTCGATCACGAATAGCTTCCTTAGCGTCAGTGTCTATCACAACTCCAAGAGGAAATGGCTTTGCACGAGTCTAGTAAACTCTTCCAACACAGCTTTTTGCCTTTCTTTTCTGCCTAAGTAGGAAGAGAAATGAGTGGATCGAGTGCATCCGAAAAAGGAAAGTCTTTTTAGGGGTAAAGAAAAGAGTCTTTTTTCTATTTTCTAAGCTAAGGAAAGTCCGTTTATTTCATTGGGTATTTCCTTTAGTAGGAGTTCGTTACTGCTGAGTTACTTAAGGCTTGTGCTTTCTAGAGTATGTATAAGAGTAATGGGATTCCTTCGCTGGTTTTGCTGCTTACCTGCTCTTTCCTACTTCTAGGATTTGTTTTCTCTTGATTGTTCTATGGACTAAGGTTGACTCCCTTCTAACTAACTGCTAAGTGAGTGATTTGTTCGCTTAGTTATCACTTTCAGTGCCTTGATCTCTTAACTATGTTTTATTTCTAAGCTTGTTATAGTTATTCTGATATTACTGAATGTAAAAGCAAGATTGTTGACGTACTTGAAGCTTACGGATCTTTCTCTATCTTTTCATGCGGGTCTGTATGTATAACTCGATCCTTCTTAGGCTGAGTGCTTGCTTCGCTCTTCTGCCCTGACCTGTAGGTTGATTCTTGGCATTGCTAAGGAACCTTCGATGGCCTTAGCTCAAGTCTTAATTGTTTCGATTAGAAAGCTCTTCTCAATGCTTTATCTTCAATTATGAAATGTAAGACTTAACCTCTTTAACTGTCTTATTTGTACCCTAATGGGATAGGAGTCATGTGCGCTTAGAGTCATTCTGACTCATGTTCACTTCTTACTTCACCTTACCCCTGATGCTGCTGGACTTGTTGGTCCATGATATGATGCTGGACATCCAAATCAAAGAGGGGAATCACTCACAAACTGGGGAAGAAACTATACAACATCGTCTTAGTGGAAAGATTACGCTCCACTAAGGTTCCTCTTTCCTACTTTCTTCTCTTTCAGAACCAGCGTTTAGTAACTCATATCATTATGAATTTCTTCCAATTGAGAAGGGGGCTTGCTCACGACATTGTCTTAGAAGCGAGTGATTGCTTGTGCTCCAACCCTTAGTCTGACGCCACAAGTAACATACCTGGCAGCCACTGATTGATCCAATACGGATACTTACTTGATTGATGATTCGAACCAATGACATCCACTCCACTTTTTGACTCCCCACTTTCAACTACGTAGTAGTTGTATTCTCACTCATCCTTAGTCTGGCGATGTTGCCAATTCCTTTCCTTGCTATACTCTAAATAAGGCCTACTTATCTAAAGCAAAACAAGAGCGAATACCAAAAAGGCAAGGGGCGAACGAAGTGAGAGGAGTACCTGCCCCTATTGAATAGAATAGAATAGAATTCCTTTGCTGACCCTTGTGATTTCCTACTACTAAGTAGATTTCGTAACCAGAGTAGAGTTTGACAACTCTACTTAGACTCGGGAATTCCTCGAGGATTTGTTCTATTTAGGTAATTTCTAAAGGGAATCGGAAAAGAAAAAGAGTCCCCTAGTAGGGTCTTACACGCTTTCTATCTCGATTGAATAGTCTTTCTTTACCCCGGAACTGAGAATGTGTTCAACTGGATTAGATTATTACCTTTAACAAGCTAAAGGCAACGAAGTTGGGATTCAGAATGAGCTTATGTGTAGGATTCAATTCCAGTATCAATAGCTTCAAAAAGAATTCTTGGAAATAGAAATTATTCCTATGGTGGACCGAGCTCTCCCTTATTATATTAGGTTTGTGAGTTCAAACCGTATCCATGCCTCCACATACATAATTCATGAATGAATCCCAATCGTCTTACAGAGACAACTAAGTGAGGGAATACCAGACGCAGCAGAGATGGCACGGAACCCTGGCAGAGACCTGATCCCATCCATTGGTAAAATGGAATCTCTCCGTACGAATCTATGTCCTTAGCACGGAGCTTGGAAAGAAGGAATGCCTTTACTTGAATGGGATGGGGCTACCCTTTGGTATGAAAACCCCTTGCCTTCCACTTAACACTGAAAGGATTTTCCGAGTCCCTGAGAGATTATGACAATGCGGCTAGTGCCCGCTCTGAGTCAGAGTATGAAAGAGAGTCCCGCCGCTTCCTTGGCACCGTCTGGAACAGAAGGTTTAGACATAATACTAATACTAAGTCGATAAAGGTGACGGAAAGTCGATGAGTCTACAGACAATTGGAGCGGTGTCCCATCAACTCCTCTGACTTCAAGACTGGTAATTATACCCTATCCTATGGAATCAATCAGAGATACTAAGGTTTAGAATAATACAGGCAGCGACAATATGGAGCTGGGGAGAGATATTTTTCTTTATTAAAGTTTATTATTAATCATCTGGGAATGAAGAGGATGATAAGTTGACTTCTTTATTCCTGGGTAGGGTACTTTATATTACGTTACGCTATTCAAAGCTCCGGGAAAGAGTACAATAAACCGAAGTACAGGGAGAAGCAAGGGATTTATAGACTGGGGATAGTATGATGCTATTGTTAGACAGGACCCAATACTTCTATCTCGTACTCGTCTATGTCTCTCTTGTTCTTACAATTCATGCATTGGATGGATGCCCGAAGAGGATATGAACTAAAGTGAAGGCTTTTCAGTGAGCTAGGTTATCTGAATTGGTATCTTCCTGCCAGGGTTGGTTCTTTCCGGTAGGGACGATTTCTCTACGGGAAGTTTATGCATTCTAATTCGCTAGAGATAGAAGTCCATTTTCGGCCCTGTATGAAAGCGAGCGAATGACTGCATATTAAGGTAAGATAGAGTGAGTGAGATGTTTTACCCTGTTTTAGGTTATATGACTGGGTGAATTCTCTATATGCTCTAAGCTTCATGGATGCAGTTCTGGGGATAAGGTAAAATGCTCGAACCACCTGCCTTAGACATATCTGGGAATAAAAGAAGCTAAAAGCTCGTCCGGGGAAGAAAGCGAATCTTGTACTTTTTATACCGGGCAAGGTAGGAAGAAAGGCAGAAGGAATACTCACCCTAGAAAGAGGAGAACAAGAACAAAGGGTTTAGAATAATACTGTAGTTGCTAGACAGCAGGTGACGTTAAGTATACTGAGTTTATAGACTAAGGATGCGACAGTATACAGGATTGAGAAATTCTGGTTTAGAAGAATCCTTGTTGTAAGACTAAGGTTATATAATATCTGAGTTGATAGACTCAGGAGTAGGGGAGCGTCACTGCAGGGGGCGGATAAGATTTTGATTGCTCAGGAGCTCGTGCATACTATTAACCGAAAGAAGGGTAGGTCCGGTCTTATGGCAGTTAAGATAGATCTGGAAAAAGCTTATGATAGGCTCAGCTGGGACTTTATCCGGGACACTCTTGTGCTTGTTGGCCTCCCGCACACGTGGTGATGATTATGTTTTGTGTGTCCACGGCTCGATTTTCTGTTCTTTGGAACGGGGAATTCACTTCTTTTTTTGAGCCACATAGAGGTATCCGTCAGGGCGATCCGTTGTCCCCGTATCTTTTCGTTCTCTGTATGGACAGGCTGGGTGCTCTCATCTCGGATTCTGTTAATGATGGTCACTGGGTGCCTATTAAAGTTAGCCGTGGGGGTGTAGGTGTGTCCCACTTCTTTTTTGCGGATGACCTGCTTCTTTTTGGGGAAGCTACCACTCGACAGGCTCTCGTTATGCAACAATGTCTGCAACGGTTCTGTAATGCCGCAGGTCAGAAGGTTAGTCATGATAAATCTCGTGTCCTCATCTCCCCTAATTTTGATGATCCATTAGCTTCAAATATTTGTGCTCTGTTGGGCATGACCCGTACTACTGATCTTGGTAAATACCTTGGTGTTCGTCTCTGTCATGGGCCTGCGGGTAAATTTTTGTATCGTGAGATTGTGGAGAAAGTTGAAACTCGTCTTGCTGGGTGGAAAGCCAAGCATTTGTCCTTGGCTGGTAGGACCGTGCTCATCCAATCAGTCACTTCTTCCATTCCCATTTATACCATGCAAACTGCGAAGCTCCCGGTTGCTATTTGTGATCAATTGGACCGTCTGAACAGGAGTTTTCTCTGGGGAAGAATTAGACTTTATTGTGAAATCAAGGAAATGTAGTTACAGTACCCTACCTGAAGAGGTCTTACCATACTGAACTTAGGAAAGAAAAGAAGAACAATAAAACAGAGGGATGAGCGTTATTAAATGATCTAAACGCTAGCTTCCAACTAGCCGGTCAAGATATCGGAAAAAGAAATAGTCAATTTACGAAATATTCTATTCTGATTGGTTCAAGAGGTAGAGGCGACGGAGTTGCAAGGTCTAGTGCTGAATCTGAATATAGAGCTATGGCCTATACTACTTGTGAGTGAATTTGGCTGAAGAATTTCTTAGGAGAGCTTGGCTTCCAACATTCTGAACCCATGGAGTTGCTGTGTGATAACCAGGCAGCCATACATATTGCCTCAAATCCAGTATTTCATGAGAGAACAAAAACATATTGAAGTTGACTGTCACTTTGTTCGAGAGAAGCTCTTGCAGAAATTAAGACAACTCATGTGAAATCAGAGGATCAACTAGCTGATTTGTTTACTAAGTCTTTGAGTGGGTCTCGGGTTCGTTTCATTTGTAACAAGCTAGGAACATATGATAGATATGCTCCAGCTTGAGGGGTTAAGTAAGGAGGGGTATTATAGTACTTTATGTTATCATGCTAGTAATATAAATACAGTTGGAGGCTGCCGGGTACGTTCTCTAGTTTTTCTATCTCCAAACTTTACAAGAACAACCGAAAAAAGATCGCAAATTGACATCTTGATAGACCCATTTCCCAAAGGAAAAAGAATCACTATACCAATTGGAATCCGAACTACGATTTAGATTCAGTCTTGTCGCAATAGGATTCCCTTTGCGTGCCATATTGCTTTGTTTTGATTTCATATGGAACCCCTGAGTTCCCTTATCTAATATGGATTTTCGAAAGTGTCTTTCAAGCAAACTCTCCAGTTTTTTGAAATCTTCTTTCTTTGATTGGAATGCATTAATTTCTTCGAGCCAGTCCTCAGTTGCCAGAGTGACTATATATACTCCAAAAAACTAAGAAAGAAGTTTCTCAGGATGGTAACCTTCTTATCTGCCCCGATCAAGTTACATTGCGGCAAGGTGAGCGAGAGAGAGTCCGTGGAGATCCCTATCCCTAGTCAAAACACATTTGACTTCATTACTTTACTAAGAGGTGAGAATCGTTGGACTGACGAGGTGCCTTTATTTCATTTGAGTGGAATTCAAATCGCTGGTGGCCCAAGTTGGCAGATGCCCCTGAGCTTACGGCAGCTCCGGATGAAAGGAGAATGAATTCTTAGATTCCAATCATAAAGCACCTTACTGGCAACTAAGAAGCTACTTGGCCGCATAGCAAACTGAGGCAAAATGGGGAAAAATGCTATACTCGGACTTCTAGATCAATTTGAGATCAAACTGCTAGAGGTTGTAACAATCCGAACCCTTTCAACGTTGCACAAAAGCCATTACTTTTTTATTGGTTGGTACAACGAAGAACAAAAAAGGGAGAATGCTTTCGAAAATTACATAGAATGGAATAGATACTTCGACTAAACTAAACTAGAGTACATTATAGGATAGACCGTCCAAAAGGAGCTTCATTGCAATGTTCCGACGCGCTAAGTAGCTTGATAAAGTCCTATTTTAGGATGGAAGTCTAATAACTTAGATCGAGATATCGCCTGGGGAACCGGGCTGGCTACTTAATGCCAATACTGAATGTAAAACAGCATTCACAGCGGGTCCGGAATTCGACCAGATCGCCCTAACGTACGTGTGACTCTGGCGTCATACGGCTCGCAACAAAGATTCAGCAATCCATCCCCAGCCTTATAAGCTAGCAACTCCCTTACTAGGGTGGGGGGATGACGCCTTCTTAGACCTTCGTTGTGTGTAAGCAAGCCACTTCACCTTTTCTCACCAAGAGTCTAGTCTAACAACTTACTCTATTTCTACAACTCTTCTAAGTTACAGTCTTACTTCCTTTGTCAAAATGGGTAGAGAATCGGCCTTTTCTTATGTTATGAACAAGGAAAGATATATCCTAGAAGGTTTGCATAATACTGGATTGTGAAATTCTGGTTATCCATGATTTGAGTTGTACGACTCTAGTATTACAATTACTTATATAGAAGAAATCGTCTATCGACCCAGTAT
The DNA here is from genome assembly GCA_036898025.1 of Hypseocharis bilobata. Classification (NCBI taxonomy): domain Eukaryota; kingdom Viridiplantae; phylum Streptophyta; class Magnoliopsida; order Geraniales; family Geraniaceae; genus Hypseocharis; species Hypseocharis bilobata. The sequence continues at coordinate 39,302 of JAYMTT010000010.1, forward strand.
ACCTTCTTTCAGTCTTCTAGATGGGACCCTCCAACGCTTGGATTGATCATTATCATTCGTAAAGGAAAAGAGATAGCTCTTCTAGAAGATAAGGGAGAAGCAAGGTGTAAATCGAATCTACACCAAGAACTCAGCTCTTTGAGCAATCGGATGTTAGACTCCAGCTCATTCCTTCAGCCCCAAAGGCTATCATGGTTGAATAAAGCAAGCCAATCACACTGAGGTTCAAAACCACGGGTAGAACAAGAGCCTTAGGGCCTCAGGTTCAGAATGAGGCTTTGTTGTGAAATGAAGGAAGGAAGCATTGAGTTGTGCCAGACAAAGAGAAAGAGAGTGCAAAGGGAGTCGCGGAATCAACAGCTTTTTTTAGTTAGCTATTGGTCACGTGTTTATGGGAACTCAGAAAGTAGGAAGATAGCTTTTCCGAAGGTGCCGTCAGGTATAGGTGTCCTTAGATTGGAGAGGCAACTTAGAAGGAGTGTAGGGGCTGAGGGGAGATGCTAGACTGATAAGGACTTTCTTTGATCGATCATGATGAGAATTGACTTTCATTTCATTCCATAGAAGAATCGTTTATATAGAATCAAGATGCTTTCGGAGGTTCCGGGTCTATTTGACCGACCCATAGCATAAGACCTAGTGCACCTATGAATTGGTCTCTGAAAAATGACTCTAATAGAGCAAGATTTGAAATGTCAACTTTATATCTATCATCACTAAATCTTTCTTTCATCCCTTCGTGTATTTGTCCATTCATATGGATTGGATGTCTTCCCATTGGTTCAAATTGGATTGAGTTTCAAGCCGACGCGACAGTTCAAACACAGACGCCCTTCTTTCAATCCGTATCACTCAGCAACTGATCTAGGAAATTCATTGCGTAAATAGAGATCTCAATCGCTCAGTGTATTCCGATGATTCCTTACATTTCGTCAATAGAGAACGAATCCTCTTTTTCACACTCGCTCAGTGCTACAGGCACTAGGTAAAGGTAGAGATTCAAGTCAAAGTTTTCATTGGTCTAGCTAGCTATCTCCAATTCCATTCCTACTTCACGGAGGAAAGCAAGTAATAGGCTGTCATCCCAGTCTTAAGACTTCTGGTGCGAGGTGCAATAGCGCTTTACCGAGTTTCAGTCAACGAGGTACGGAAGGAAGGTAGACTATATCTTAGTTGTACTCCTCTGGTTGGTAAGGATCTGACTTGCGAAACTCTGGTGCATTAAGTCCTGTATAAGAGAGATCAGATCGTACAAGTTTGTATGTTTCTTTCTAAATAGTTTTTGTATTTATCGAATCCGTCTGTAAAGGAAAGAAGTAGACCGGGGATTTGGAGTGAGAGTTGTAAGACCCCGACTAAATTGGAGCTGGTAGATTAGGCGCATCACTAAACCCACGGAGCGGTTAGGATATCTGAGTTGATAAACTCTGGTTTATCATAAAATTAGTTGACAAACTTAAGGAGCGAATAGGGAGAGCTCACATCAGGAACTCTAGCATTCCATACTGAGTTGATTTATGGGCTGGTAAGGCTTAGATCGGATCAGTTGGTCTCACCCGCGGAGCTGTATAACGAGCTTGGACTGACATAGATAGATGGGGACTACTTACTTTGACAGACATTCTTCCTTTTCACATTTCATGCTAGCCGTTTTCCTTGGATTGGGTGGAAACCCTGCAAACTGAGACAACAAAGTGATTTAGCACGAGTTAGAAAGAATGAGCTTTTTTTTGTTTTCTATATTCCTTACTCTCTTTCTTCCCCTGTACTGTCTTTCGCCCCTGCCATCACCTACGTGAAAGAATCAAAAACCTTCTTATAGTACCTCCTACCTGGGTCATCATACCCTTCCCTTAAAAGCATACCTTTGTCTGTCACCAATGATCATTTAGAAAGAGAGTTGGGAATTTCATCAATCAAATGAAATAGCCATAGGTGAACAAAGGACTCTTTCTCAAGATTAGAGAGCCCTTACCCCCTATCCTTAGTACTTAGCAACAAGCAAAGAGCTGATTCTATAATTTACATATTTGAAAAACAACCTTTCCTTTGGAACTAGCAGCTCAATATGACCGACTTCTTCCAGTATAGCTACAAGAACAAGTGCTAGTATAGAAAAATCCTCTTTTTTTATGGTGTGGTAAAGAATTTCAAACTCATCATTTTCTGGGGCACCTTTAGACCAACGTATGAAAGAATTTAGACGAGTCTTCTATATATGCTAGAAAGAAAAGGCTGAGCCAACGCGATGGGTAAAATGAGCTAGCTTCTGGTGATTGGAACTTAGGCAGGGAGTGAACACAGCTTCATTCTTCATCCAATTCGCCTCTACTCCTATCGTCCTCTCTTTCTCACTCCATTCTACATTCTTTTATATCATAACTACATGCGATAATTATCGTTCATGGACTTCCTTTCCTTCTATGCTCTCTTAGTGGTCGCTCTAAATGGATCTGCCGCACTAGCAGCATGGAATTGGCTTACTTGCTCCTTTTGACTTCCCGTTAAGGCTTAGCTTCTATCCCAGATGGAAAGGCACCACTGGAGCTAGCAAGCGGTATATATGTTTACCGACTTACACATGATTGGTTCTCTTACTTTGTAAGTAGATCTTTTTATTTGATACTCAATCAAGGGCTGACAGAAGAGCCAACTTCGACATAGAGAACTTACATGAAAATGTATGGAAAATATTTACTACAACCTAGACATAGAGACCCTGGAAGATAGGTAGGGACAAGAGACTCTAGATCCGGAAATGAACGTTTGCTTTTGCTCTTTATCCTCACGGTTACAAGTCACTGCAAGTTGAATGTGACTCAGAAGTCAAGCATTCGCCATGAATCTAGGAAAGATAGGCATCAGAAGTAGATGGAACCATAGGGCGAGTGGCTGTTTGTTATATTACTAGCACTAGCTTACTGATCCCAAAAAGAGAAAGGTACGTAGTCGCTTAGTTGTTAGACTCTGGTGGAAGAAGGTCTGAAATCCAGTATCGTCGTAGGTCGTAGCTGCAGACAGATAGGTCCTATCCTAGCTCAACCAACGTACGAGGGACAATAGGCAACGAAGTTGGTGAGCCTAAAAGCGAGGGTTATGCATGTTCTGAGGGTACTTTAGTGATAGATCAGAGGACTTAGGAAATTGCGTAAATAGAGAGAAATGGATTTCATCCCGAAATGGGTCAAATAGATATGCTACATCCAAGCTTTTGGCGTGGAATGAGGCGACTTCGTATGAGTCCTTTTTTGCCTCACTCATGGGCCTATAGAGTAGAATGCAACGATGAGGAAAGCTGAGCCTAAAGGTAGAAAGAAGGCTGAGTCTTAAGACGGACTGAGTTGTGAAACTATGAAAAGAAATCACAGCTAAAGTGACTCTTATTACTTTGTTTACAGACAATGGGGAATATGGGGGGGATCTAAAGTCTAAAGTACGTGGGCGCTAATGATTAGTCGTCAGACTGACTAAGGAAAGGCATTTTTTGGCTTAGCCAGGGATTCGGTATCTTCTTTCATTAGTAAGTCAACTTACTTTTAGGGTACATTACTAGACTAGGCTATTTCATTCAATATCTCTATCTATCATCAAGATTTCAGTCTCTGCTTCTTATATATCAGATATAGCAGAATTCTTTTATTCATCCCTTCGCGTGTGGATTTGGAAATGAAAGGATGCATGTACCGAAAGACAGATAGGCTCTTTGATCAGTCCTATAGCCTACCTTCGTCTCAGTGAAACTAGGTCAGGAGAGAAGGGCTATTCCTTTTTTCACCCAAGGTAACAGCTTTTACAGGCGCGCTTCTCAATGGGTTCAAATCCAGTCCTCAAATCAATCAATCCCATTCAGGGTTGAGCATATTGGATTATAAAAGACTTTATATTGGTTAGAAGAGTGAATTGCCTTGAGAATTTACAGGACAGTTTGCTTTGCCTTTCTTTGTTCTCTTCTTCTAAGCCTTTGAATCCATTTTTCTGTAAATAAAAGTTAGACTGAAAGTAGAGGCACAAAGCGTTCATAAAGCCTTTCTACTTATTAATGTTTATGTAGCTCCCGACTTGAGCGAGGGGAAAGGGATGGAGTAGGTATAGAGAAGGACTGAATCCCTTAGAAGGATTCGTCCCTTGATTTAGGTAATTCGGACTGGTGGCCATAAGGCGCGAAGCGGGCTTTCGGCCTAACATAGATAGGTAGTAGGATCAATAAGGATTTGCTCTATCATTCATTCCTCTCGTTCTTCTCATTTTTAGATTTCCATATAGCCCCAACATCTAACTTCTAATTGAATAATAAATCAAGCAGAATAAAGTATCCTAAGTTATTCTTTCAGTGAGGATAATTCTAAGACGTCCTTTGAAGAAGGGATCACAGAATTCTTTTTACAGGCATTGATTAGACTTAGAGAGAGGGGGACCACCCTTAAATAAAGAAAAGATCTGGGGAGATATCATAAGTGATCTCATACAGATAGCGTAGGGCGGACTCAGCCTGGAATCTTTTTTATTTATAGCTTTAAGCTTTTCTTTTTTCGATCAAAGGAGACAGACTAGACGGAGCTTCTTTATAAACTCTCTTCAACCAGGTAGGATGGATCTGACAGTGATTTCCTGGAGGACCCTAGAAGCTAGATCCAAGCATCTACAAGAAGGACGGGACCAACCCCCACTTACTCCATTGGCTAAGGCGGAAATATAAGAAAGAAAAGAATGGTGATGGATCATATGAAAGTCAGAAAAAGAGGTTTTTGAGATCCTAAATCCATGACTGGACTAAGGAACTTAGCTAAACCCTACCCCTGTGGTAGAGTGTTTCTATTCTCTCTTATGCTAAGAGCCTTGAAGCGGACATCCCAAGGTAAGGAAGCTAGCTACACGGGCAATGAAGGACTCACTTAAGAAGAGAGGGTTCTTTCTATTAGGCAATCCCATCTCGGTCGGTCAACGGCAACAGGGAAAGGAGCTAAGAGAAGTAACTTCGTCCCTCTATACTTCCTTCTTAGTCTAGCTTCTAATAGCTAGCAGCTGCCCATCTAAATATATCCTTCTTGGGACTGACTCCAACTTCGTTGCCTCACCACTCATTGGTGACCCTAGCTGAGTCTTTGTTGCCGAACTAACTATAGCCTCAATTGTGAAGAAGAAAAAAGCAATAGCATAGATAGGCGATTACAAGTCTAGTTGAAAAGCTAAATCAATAGGAACTGAATGAAATAGTTAGGATTCAGAGTTTTTTTTAGACTTCCTTTCTATGGAATAGGCCCATAGACGAGGGGTGGGGTCTAAGTGCTTTAGCTGGAGATACTGTGGTAAATCAATCCCTAGTTATGAGACCAAAGCTCTGAGGCGTGAGAACGGGGCGAAGCGTTGAATAATGGAAGAATGGAAGGCTAAATCTCTATCTTTGCTCAGTCCCACAAGGCTATATAATAATATTTTCAATAATCGCCAGTAGGTTTCAGGGTTCACACAAAGTGTAGCTCACCATTGCTCCCATGACTGATTTCTTCTTTCTTGTTGATTTGGTTTTCTTTCAAAATATTACTCCCTACCCGAAGATCTCAGTTAGAGCCCCGTCCTTTAGTTTGGTACAGGGTTATAAGGAAGATAATAAGAGTACAACTTTGTTCCCTCCTACCCAAACCTGCTTTAAGCGCCGACTGGAAGAAGAGTCAGGCCGAGTGGGCCAGTACAACAACTTGATAACCAGGCCTATTTCTTTCATTCCCGCCAGCTAAATACCAGAGTGAGGAAAGGAATGGGCCCAACTTCGGATTTCTAAACATCCTTATCGAAGTAGTCGCTCGCCTATACATCTAGTTCTTCCTAGCCCTCATTTCTTGGTGGCAGCGGTCACCTTTGGCCAATGATTCACTCATTCAAACAAACGAAGGAAGCCATCCTTTCCTCCCAGCTTTCTCTTCTAGCCACCAACCTCTTGCTCTTGATTGACTCCTTACGATCTTAAGAACTTGTATCCACGGGTCTCTCTTTCTTAGCACACATTCCTTTCCTCTCTCTCATCCTCATCCCTTGATCGAGTTAGTCAATTCTCCCTTTACTGGTAAATAGCCAAAGGGACTAGGATGGGGGCACTTGTTCGTCCGAGATGGAAAAAGAATTCAAATTAGAATCTCGAGCTTTCAAAATGAACCAATCGCTCTGCCTAGAATGAGCTGGCACTAGATGATACCGGCGAGCTAGGCCCAAGTAAGGGTACTAGACTTGTGGGGCAGAGTTAGGATATATTTCCCATACCAGGTTTAGTATTTCTTTTCCGGTGATTGATTTGATTCTCACTCTGTCTACTTTCACTTTCGAGATTACCAGGTTTCAGACTCAACTCTGTCAGTTTAGTATTCTGAGTTTCCAGGTGAAGAAGTTGGCCGATTGGACGAAGAGCGTAAGACAGGTGCGAGGTAACGAACTGAAAATGAAGGCAACGAAGTTGAGAGACGGAAATGACTCTATCTAAGAAATTTGTCCTACCTCTGTTCATCGATAGATTGACTGCAATAGACTGGATTTATAAACAAAGGCAAGGAGCCTAAGGGCAGGCAGAGTTCAAGGATGGGGCTAAATGAATTGGCTTATACGAAAGCAAAGCGTTGAGAGACGGTATCATGCTTAGTCGTCAGACTGCAGGGTTGGTGATGGCGAGGAAGTTGGCTGTAAACCGATTGGGATAGAGTCCCCTTTGTTGTACGCCTCCGGTTAAGAAATTGCTACTAGATAGTAGCTTCTTTTGTCCCTGTCGATGCGTTCTCATCAGTGTGCTTCTTGAGGAAGGATGTTCCAACTCCTTATGGTAATGCAGCTTTTATCAATAGAGTTTCTAAAGGATTCTATAATAAAAAGGATATTTTCCAATTAGTTAGTGTCAGCTAAAGTGGTAGTGGTCATCGACTGAGCAAGTTGGTAATTCCGGGACACAAATGTATATTTGACGTGATATGCAGGAGAATCTTCTCTATCCCTTGCTGTTTTATCTACCCGTCTTTTTAGCTATGCATTGAGTGGCTCAGTGATAGAGATAATAGGATTTCCTGAATCATTCAATTGTTTTCTCCAACTTCTAGCCTTTAATTGATATAAAATCACTCTAATTAGATTAGAACAAGCCAGAACAAGACACAACCCAACACAAACACAAAGCTAACTAAGCGATCACGCTAAAGCTTCCACTTAACAAAGGAACATGGGTAATGGTCACTTCTTTGAGGGCTCCTTCTCACTAAGAACTAGATATTTCAATGCTTTTCTTTCAGTCAGAGAGAAGTTTCTTTCTATTTGTGATCCGAGTGACAGACGATAGGTCCTTACTTCTCCTATAATCTTACTCGTCAAGGCTCTATACAATTTATTCTGTATGTAGACTCAAGAGATCAGGTTCGCTTGCTTTCGGAGGACAGACTCTCATTTGGCCTTGGGAGGGTGATCCGAATCTCTTCTTCTTCTTTTTACCGGCTACCCCCTTTTTTTCTTCATACCATAGAAAAGGTAGGAAAATGCTAGAGACTAGTTGCCCCCTGGGCAATTAAGGTCTATTGCCCGCTCCACGCCTTCCGTTATAGCGTAACACGACTCAAAACTGACTCCCATAGGGCAACTTGTGATTGGAGAGTGGCATAAACATCTGTAACAACCGGAATTCCGAAAACCTTATTGGGAGTACACCTTACCAATTTCATTGCCTTGATCCAAACAATTAAGGAACTATTCCCACAGTAGCTATTTCTCTCTATACACGCAGCAGAACAGAGAGTCCTACGGCTACGACAAATGCTATATCTCCCTCCACTAAGAAAGGCTTACTAACGACTAACTCCCTACCTCTTCCCATGTTGAAGCTACTTCGCTGCCTGCGTACGTGAATAAACAAGGCTAGCGAACTTTTTTCTAAAAAGTCAGTAAAGGGCCTCGATCCATCCCATTTCATTACAGAGCAGAGTCGTACAACTAAGCTCTCACTTCTAAGCCCCTTAGAGTTTGATGAAAGAGGTGCCCGAGACGTAGTAGCCGTAGTCCCATGCCCAGCAAGAGCAGGGAATTACTCTGCATGAGCGTGATTATGGCTACTGGGTTCTGCATTAACACTCTCACGTCGACCATGCACAACAACCCTACCTCCCCTCATTGATCGACGAGGCCCACTAGCCTGCCCTCTTGTTGACGGGCCTGGGTTCTGGGGCCTATTCTCTTTCCTTAACCCTTTTTTGGAGCGCTATCTTAGACTATGGGATGGACTAAGAGTTCGCCCAAGCCGCTTCGACTACAGAAGAAATATCGTGGTGCTGCAGCCACATTCTTTCGAAACGGAATGGCCTGCGAGACGAAGCCAGAGGAGAGAAACCATCAAGATTAAGAGCAAGCGGACAGTGGTCAGACCCATACCGAGCTAGATGATGGACTACCGCTTCAGAAAATTAAACTCTCCAAAGGTCGTTGGCCAGCGCCCTCTCGAGCCTCTCCTGACAGAAACGAGAACCACGTTGCATATTGCACCAAGTAAACCTCGGTCCCTGAAACCCAAGGTCGATGAAATTACAATCCCTAATCCAAGTAGCAAATTTATGACATCTTACCACACCCGCTTCCTATTCGTCCTTCTTTCCATTCTTCAACATCTCTTGGCTATGTCTCCCTCTTCGTGCTACGGCTAAGGAACTAAGATCCTATCTCGCTCTCTCATGCGAGGCAGGAGCCCACTTAAGAGCTCTCTTCCAAATGAAACCTTTTAAGGCCCCGGGGATGGATGGTATTCAAGCTGGTATCTATCAGAGATTTTGGCCTCATACTGGGAAGGATCTTGTTGCTCTTGTCCGTGAGACTATGGATACGGGCCGGTTTCCAGTGGCTCTTAATGAAAGACTTCTAGTTATCATCTCTAAGATTCGGGTTCCGGAGAAGATTACTCAGTTTCGACCGTTTATGTAGTGTGGCTTACAAAGTCATCACCAAGGCTTTAGTTAATCGAATCCGGCCCATCCTTCAGCGCATTATTTCTCCCAATCAGAATGCAGTTATAGCGGGTCGGCAGGTATAAACATTACTTATGTCCCGTCACATAAGGGGGGCGATAACATCTTTATAGCTTAGGGGATCATGCACACTATGCATAAGAAGGGCGGTCTTCGGGTTTAATGGCTCTCAAGATTGACTTGGAGAAGCCACCACTAGGCAAGCTCTTATCATGCAACAGTGCTTGCAAACTTTCTGTGAAGCCGCCGGTAAGAAAGGGGGAGAAGTCACGAATTTTCTTCTCCTCTAATGTTGATGATCCGATGGCTTCTTCTATATGCTTATTCTTGGGTATGTCTCGTACCGATGATCTTGGTAATTGGTGTCTGTGTCACGGACCTGCGCAGGTAAGCACCTCTATCGCGACATTGTGTAGAAAGTTTAAAGTCGCCTCGCTGGGTGGAAAGCGAAGCACTTCTCTTTACCGGGGCGCACGGTTCTCATCCAGTCGGTCACTTCTTCCATTCCTGTGTACACGATGCAAACCGCCAAGCTCCCTCTCTCTATTTGTGATCAATTAGATCGCCTAAACAGAGACTTTCTCTGGGGCGGGCAGTGAGGCTCAGTACAGCACTATCCTTGTGGGATGTAGTGTGTCGTCCTAAGGCCGTTTTCGGTTAGGGTTCGCGTAAGGCTAGACCTATGAATCTTGCTTTCCTCTCCAAGGCTCACTGGCCTTTGGTTACGGATCGAGACAGTTTATGGTCACAAGTTCTTCTCTCAAGTGGTTATGCGATGAACCGAACGTACTCTCGGACAAGAACCAGAAGTACATCTTTCCTTGAGACTTAGCATACTTCTAAACCTCTGGATCTCCCGTGTTCTCTTCTTCCCTTGCAACGGATCTAATTACAGAGGGGTTATTCTCAACCTGAATTTCACAATAAAGATATTCAAACCTGTATCCTAACGGCACCAGTAGAATTCTTCACCTTCATCTATCGATCCAGCCTCTGTCAAACCAGAATTCTGAAATTCAGTATCATTCTGGACCAGAGTGACGCAGTATCCCTTTTCGTAATATCTAGTAATTGGAAGTAAGAGCCCAACTTAGTTGCCTCAGGTCTGACGCTATGGGAAAACTAACAAACAGGTTTTATTGCTTTTTTCTTTTTCATTAGCAAAACCCGTAGTTCGAGTACACTCTAGTATGTTACCTCTCCGCCCAATCATCTAAAGATTCTTCTCTAAAGCCCCGTCATTTCACAATAAAGCAATGCTTCGCACCCTTAATTTAGACGAATGACTCGAAGTCGCAGTCCCAGGCGACGTGATCGATCATCTGATTTCGGGTCAATGCCGAAATTTCTCCCGGTCTTGATCCTGATAGTCTGGATGAAATTCCTTGAGGTACTCCGTAACTTATCCCATTTTTTTATTTATGCGGATTTTTGGATTGGAATTGCAGGGGTGTGTGTAACAGCTGCTCCTAAAAAGCCCTTTCAAACTACGGAGACTCTTGCTCCTGTCACTGAGACTTGCTTTATCACAGGATTGAATCTGTCCGGACTTGATTTGATGATCTGACCTTTCCATGGGGCACAGGCCTTAGGGACGTAGGAACTTGCTGGTTATTGAAAGTATCCTAACTTTCTTTATTAACGGGAACTTACTTGCTAGGGGGTAGGGCTGAGGATCCAGCATCCCAACCTGAATTAGAAGGGCGCTCCAATTCGAAGGGTGGGCTACTAAGGAGGGCCCCTTTCCATATCAGGGAGAGTCTTCAATAGTGTTTTGGAATTCATCGATATCGGAACATTTTTCAGAGACTCGAAGGTATAGAGCTGCGGCATATTGAGAGCCATATAGTCTGTCTCCCGCCACAAAAGCCCTAGCATTCTCAGGTAGGCCCAGGCAGGGTCTCTAACTCCGGAATCAAAGCCCGGCATCATGAGATGTAGCCTCAAAAGAGTATCTCTCCTCAGTCTATGGTCTCGATTGTGGGTAAGAAAATGGATGGGAAGAAGCCTCATTCCTATAATTCTGTAAACATTGGCATCCATCCTATATCTCTACACCATTAACCACTGAAGGTTGGAACGAAGGTGACAGTCGCATGAATCCTACTTCAATCAGAAGGAAATCTAAGCAAACGGCTCGAAGGGGCTTAGAAGTGAGCGGAGGTCGAAGTCCATGGGAAAGGCTTCTTTAAAGGGACTCTCACTCTATTTTGTCTTTGTCTTAGATCTTAGAAATAACATCCTAGTGAGAAAATACTAATAAAGACTTTATACTGAACTTAATGCTAAGGCTTTCGTTAAGTCAAGAGGGCAGGACCTCTGTCATTCAGCTTGAATTAATCGGCCCAAGCTCATAGATTTTCAGTTATGCCTTAGAGCATTCATTCTGGGAAGAGGCTTTTTGGTTCTGCAGAAGGATAAAGTCGGGTAAACGGCCTCAATCAAGAGCATCTTAGGGACTTTAGATACATTATTGAGAAATGATGGAGCAAAATGATCTGGATCGATAGATGAAGGTGCGTTAGATACTGGATTGAGAAATTCTGGGGCTTTAGATGCTTTATTTATTTATAAATGAAGGGGCTGACGATACATTATTGAGAAATAAAGGGGCAGGATGATGCTGGTGCCGTTAGGATACAGGTTATAGAATATCGTCGTTGATAAACTTTGGAGCGGGAATCAAATGAGTTTATAGACTAAGAAAACTACACATTGGAAGTTGGTGGACTGGCTAAAGCCTTACAGCCTGACGCCAAAGGAATAGATCAGAGAATCTCTTTCCCTCTAGTTTCGATCTATGCATGCAGTATTCAATGCTAGGATCTTCCAGTAAAAAGAAGTCAATATAAAGTGCAAGTATCCCGCAATTGCTCATCTCAATCTAAAAGCTTTCATTAAGAAGACGAGCTACTGAATCAATCAAAGGGGTGGTGATCTTAAATTGTGGTTTTAGAACCAAGATTTCGATTGGGTTTTGGAGGTTCGAATTCCGGCCCTAGGTTTTGTCGTCCGGCAGAGTGGTTTAATAAACAACCACAGTTTTAGAATGCTATAGTTGGTCAATTTCGACCCTTTCATTCTTGTTTTTGGTGGTTAGTTCCAGGTAATTCTACTACCTTTTAATTCAAGGTTAGGTTTGAGGCAACGGAGTTGGTTAGGCGCCCAGTTTTGGTTTGGACGTTGCAGGTTAAGGATGAGGCTTTCTTGTTAAATGAAGGGGAAGAAGAAAATTCACTAGATAGACGATTGAATGAGGCAGGCCATAGATTCCGGGTTAGAATAAGACTGGATTGTTAGACTCTGGTGACAAAAAGGACACTTTGTTGCTAACGGGTGAGTCGTAAGAACCTACCCTTTCCTTTTTAGGGGAACAACAGCTGGGCTGCTAATACCCCGTAGGCTGAGGAGCAAAAGACTGTAGTTGTACGACATAAGGGAGAGTCATGGCCAAAGAAAGTGGACTTCTATCTTGCTTCACTTCACTAGACTTTTATAGCAATCAGTATAAAGAGCTCTAGATCACTTCTCCCCTTATTCTTTTTCACATTCGACCATGAGTTCAGAGTTGACAAGAGAGAGGGCGTACTTTGATTATGATGGAATTCAATATTTTATATAGAAGAAATCTTGAAATCACATATATAGAAAGAACAAAAATATCTTCGTTCTAGTCCACATTTCTTTTCTTAGTCTTACGGAAATGGAATTGGCTTAGTCTCGAGGGGCAAATAATAACTCACGTAGTCTATCAACTCAGCATCCTTAGGCACCTCAATCCCTACTGCCAGTCAGCTAGTTCAGTCAGTTCAATGAATCTATCCCTCTAATAAAGCACTAAAAGGATGAATTACCTTATAGTAATAGTAAATACGTAATAGTCAGCATTCTTATGCCTTCCCTTTGGTCTTTTGGTCTGATGCCACCTATAGGCACGGATTCTATGGCAATTTTGGTTACTTTGCTCTTTCGTTCGGTTATCACCTCATTATTGAAACCTAGTGGCGAGGCATCTCAATTTTCAAAGCAAGCGTTTTCTGCGGAAGAAATTCCCATTTTCCTATTCCACTCAGTAAGCTGGCTAGCAAGAATCGAGAGGTTCCCTGGCAATGAGCGATCAGCCGTAGACCACGATTCTTTAACCACCCGATGGAGGTCGCTATGCCCCAACCACATCTGTTCAAAGCGAAAGGGTTTCGGGCCCATTCGCTCACTGCTAGTAGTCCAAGAGACAAGAAGAGGAGAGTGATCTGATCCGGTCCGGGGAAGGTGCTTAACCTCAGCTTCCGGGAAAAGAATTCTCCATTTGTCATTAGCAAGAGCCCTATCAAGTCTTTTCATTATTCGACCACCAGCCCGGCGCATATTACACCACGTAAAAGCCGGCCCATTGAATCCCAACCCAAGTCGATGAGATGGCTGTCATTAATCCACTTCACAAATTTCTCACATCTGTTGCGGATCGGGGTCACCCAAACGTTCATGAGCATAGGCAATATCATTCAAGTACCCTGCCAAAAGCCAGGGTGTGAGCCGCTGCAAATTCCACAAACGCCGACCAAAGGCTGTCCCTCAGAATAGCTATCGGACTAGCATACACGCAAGACATCAACCAAGAGGAACCACCTATCCTTAAATTAGAATATTTATCACCTGCCAGGTAGCGCCCATAACACGAATCTGAATACGAGATTGGTCCCAAATAATACCATAGCTTATGTTCCTTCCCAAAAGTTTCTGAATCAAAGACCGTTTATAGGGTCGACATAATCTCGCCATAGTGTTCGGATAGTAAAGAAGCTTTCCCATTCCTTTTGAAATCCATTTGCCATCCAGTTCTCTGAATAGGATTATCTTCTCAGTCTGTAGAATAGAAGCGGAACTCTACTACTTCTATCCCTCCCAACCCCCTTATATCTATCTTAGGATGGAGCAGATATCTTGACTCTCCTCCTTCTCTAGGATGTAATAGTGAAACTATCAACTAAGTTATCAATGAACTAAGGTATCAAAACCCATAATGCTTCTATAGTTGCGATTATTGGTATTGGTCTAGGCTAGTTGCCCTTTCCCAAATATCTTTCTCAACGGATTAGTCGCCCATTTAGCGGAGAAGGGACCCGGGACTGTTAGAATCTGTGATTTGACTGACAGGTTTCTTGCTTTCTGAGATAGAGTTACCAATGCTTCTATAATAAGCCATTTGAATAGCTTCCCTTACTTCGGGTCATGTAACAACCTCACGTTCACCTAAGAGTCTCTATTCTTCTAGGAAAAGAAAGACATTGTTCTCCTATCTTAATGAAATAAGGAAGGAAGGTTGTAAGTTCAACAAGTTGCAGGCTCTACTTTATGTGGGCATTGAGCCCGCCCGCCTATCATAAGTCTAAGTTGGAAGTGTTAACTGATTGAATAGAGTATAGCTTGAGGTGACGAAGTTGGAATAGTTTCGTTGGATGTTAATTGCTTAGTCGATAGACGTTGGGTCGGCACTGGTGACGTCAAGTCGTTAGACAAAAAAAAGCGCTTCCGGTCTGACAGAGATGAGTTTACGAACGAAGGGGCCGGTAGTACGGAATTCTAATCCTAAGGTGCGGTAGCACAAAGGAAATACGTAAGGAAGGTTTCAGTGAGGTACGAGTACGTAAAGTAAATAAGAGCAAAGCAAGGGAAGAGTAAGGAAGTTACACTGCTTTCCTATAGCTGTACAGAGGCTAATGCGACTACAGGTAAGAAAGCAAGCAGGGTTAGGAAGATAGGATAAGAGCTAAATTCATCGCAAACTACATACATGGTAGAGTAGAGGGAAAGCAAGGGTTCGAGAATCGCGCATGCTAATGTTGCAAGGTAGGAAGAAAGAAAGATCACGAAAGACAAGTAAGATGACTATATATACTTTATATACTAGGGTTCTTAATGATCTGAGTAGAGAAAGTATGGAGTAGATGGGACTGATACGACAGTAGTTAGGTTGGGCATCACTTTGGGCTTGGCTAAATTGTCAAACTTTGGCTTAGTTGACAGCTTTTGGAATGGACTCCGTGCCTCTAGTGCGAAGTCACTTAGTTGCGTCAGGTTCATAAATAGATGTTGAGGCACTGAAAGTGTTGATCGACCTTAGCTTCCTCTATAGAAGAAATTGAGTTACAAGTCAAATAAAAATGAACATTGTTATACCGCTTTAGAGAAGGTCAAAGAGTTGTTATAAGGTCAGCTCTTAGGGAAAGATTCTTGGGTTTGGGCAGGGATGGCACTCAATCAATAGCTCTACTAAGCTCACTCCCTATCCCTATTGGTCGACTTATTTCATTGAATAGACTAACTACTAAAGCAAGACCCAGCAGTAACGAAGGGTATGGTGGTAAGCAGATGGATAATATGATAGCATTGCAAACAAGCCCAACAAGTAGTCGCTTGTTTATTACCGGTTAACCCTTGCGTTCGCTTCGCTCCCTTGCTTTTTATAGCTAACATGTAAAAAAAAGTCATATGTAGTGATCTTGGCTCAATAACCTAGCGGTGCGCGATCTTATGTTGATTGTTTTCGAGTGAAATCGTTAGAAAATACCCGAGTACGTCAGCTCTAGGATATTCCCTGATCCTGACCGTGGGAGCTCGTCCGGGGACTCTTGGGCTAAATATATCAAAGTCGTATTTTCTTGGTCTATGTTAAAGTGCTCGTTAAGTAAGTCACAACCAACCAAGGTGTTAACCGTAGGAGGTTGGTAACGATTCAATATTATAGGATAGGATGGGCGTTGTAGAACCTATTAAAGAGGGTAAACCATGTCTTGAAAATATACATAAGTCTAAGCTTTCTAGTGGATTTTCCGAAGTCCTTTTTATCTGGAGATCTTTCCTTTGACCGAAACCCTGGCGCCTAGCTAAGCTAAGGGGTAGTCAGAAATGGAAGTGGATCTTGGGCTTAGGAATCGTAGTTATAGTAGCGGGATTATTGTATTATTATGGGGATCGGTAATGAAGGTGGTGTTTCCCTTTCTTTAGCGCACGTAAACGGGCATACAATCGGTTTGTTTCGTAAGACGGGGAGATAGGTTTGATTCCTTGGTTTATGCTTCATCATTCGCTTTAGCAGATCAGGGAGTCCCGGGCCCTTTAAGGCTTGTGAAAGAAGTTGGTGATAGCTTTTATGTATGTCTTTTAATGGCTGTTGATTGGCATAAATATCAAATGTTTCTATTCTTTCCTGAAAGAGGCTATTCCTTGATAGATCCTAAAAGAGTGCATTACCTCATGAAAAAGAGAAATGAAGAGTCTAAGAAAGAAGTAGTAATTGAATTATCTGAAAACTATAAGCTAACATCTTTTAGAATATTTCCCATTTCATAAACAGAAGCAGGTTCTTTCCTCGGGCAATAGATGATACCAATCAGAGCTATCTGCTTAGTTGTCAAGGAACTCATCAATGCTAACTGACATTTCAAGGGTAACCCATACATATAGAGCAAGTGGATTATTTTAGTTAGTAATTAGATATTCGTGGGGCTATAGTAGACCTCGAGTCCCCGCTTGCAGTGAGTTTTGCTAGTTCGAATAATAAAGATAGTATGGTAGGTAGATGGCTTCTTGTAACTTAGGTGCCTTCGCCTAAGTCTCTGAAGCCTAAACACCCCATTAATAAATAGAAAGATCGAAGTGCCCGTCTTTTGACAGGGATTGGTTCTCAGTCCACTCGACCACAAGAGGAAAGAATAAAGAGAGAGATGATTGTCCAATTCACGTAGAATCAGGGAATTCACTAGCTAGCCCATGCTCCTGGAGCATTAGGACTCAGTGAAGAAGGAAGGTAAAGTCTGGTCTCTCTTATCCTCGACCCGTGGGGGAAGCAATCAAGTAATCCGCAATAAGGTCCTATTGTATGTATGCCTTGGACTTACTAAGAATGGGGCATTCATTTCTAAAGAAGGCAATGCAATTGGGGTAAAGCGATGTAGAGGACTATAGAAAGAGAAGAAGCTCCATCACTTGTTGATACCAATCTTTCTTAAGAAGATGCGAATTCGGGTAAGGTCATTGGATTGCAGATTTTGAGAAAAACTGAACTCCGCGAAGAGGCCCCTTTTTCAATGTTAAAGTTCCTATTGATTGAATAATCTCATAGCTCACTCGTCTCTCTCTTGAAAAAGCTCTCTGTCTCCAACTTCCTTGCCTTCATTTCCATCTGTCTTGCAACCCATGTGGTTTTGGGAAAATATGCAATCTCAATACCGATTCTAAGGCGCGAAGCGGAGTAAGGGCAGGAATATAGGAGTAATGCTAAATGTTGTAGAAAGAGTCAATACTAGTAAGTGTAAAAAAGGAATATATACGATACTCCGAGCAAGATAGCATGAATAGAACACACTAGAGTTACGATCTGATGTGCCGGGATCAACAACATAAAGAACAACCCCCCTTTTTGAAAGGTAGGAATTTTTTAGAACCTTTCGATTACGGCTGGGACTTCTCCGATCCGACCAAATCGGTAGGTACGAAGTACCCTGTCACACCCTACTTAACAAACTCTCGAAGTCAAACCAAGAAAGTAAAGGCACGGAGTGGACTCTAGTTCTGTCTCCTCTTGGAACGACATACAAAGTAAGAATAACTTCCCAAGGCGATCAACGGGCAAGTCAGGAAAGCAGAACCTCGGCCCTTAATGAGTCAATCTCCTAAGGCTGGCTGCTTTGCAAGCCCAACAGAAAAGGACTATGGCCCTTCTTTCTCTCAAGCCGTTGACTGCTTACAGGCTATGTCTATTCTGAAGATGAATGAAGATCCTACAACTCCCTTGCCTTGCTCTGTTCACAAAGTAATCTATCTGCCCGTTGGTTCATAGAAATATATAAGGCTTAACTCGCTTTTATAGTTTACCAGTCTTCTTAGAATCTAGTTTCAATCTCTCGATATTCAAGAGAGAGAGTTTTTCTTCATTTCCCCTAAAAGTAAGGGTAAGAGACAACATCTATTGTATTCGTGCACTTGTATCGAGACTCTGTTATTATCTCCAAGAGGGAAGAAGCACTCAATTAGTTCAATCACTTTAGCCTTTGTATCTCCTATTCTATTTATCTTCAATCTAAGTCAAACCTATGAACAAATTCTCAAGTAGTTCTTTAGAAGACCAGATCTGGCCTTTGATTGGTTCAGATTGGTCTCAATACTCATGCTGGATCCTGAGAACAGAACACAGACGCGATCTTTACTTTCGCTCTAGACCCTTTTTGACTTCAAAAACTCAAATATAAGAAAGTATCTCCTCGTGTGGACCCCATCTTGCTTAGCTAGCTTGTTGAACAACTGACCCGGCATAGCTTGACTAGCTGCTGACCTATCACAAAGAAGAAAAAAACCTGACTCTTCATGGGAACCCTCATCCCATAGCTAAGGCCTACCTCTTCCTAACTCTCTTAGAGCAACTAAGACCTCATTCCTTTTTTTCACTAGAATCCGAACTCTACGTACGCTGCAACCTAGACGCAGCCTTTCCGGAGGAATCATCACGATCTGGCTCCGATCTTGCGAATCAGAAGCAGAGCTTAAGCTTTAGAGGCAGAGGTAGCAAATCCATTCGAAATAATTACTAGCCAGGAAGCTGCAATTCTCTCCACCTTAATAAAAAAAAGGAGCAAGATCTACGCTCTACAAAGGACGAAGTAGGTTGATTTCATCATGGCTTTTTGAGAATTAGAAAGAGGTGCTTCTGTCTTTGACCGAAACTATTTGCCATAAAGTCTTTGCATTGGTCTCGGTGCTCTTTCCTCGAGTCGATGCTTCCAGTTATGCCTTCAAGTTCGAAGACCTGGGAATTACTTAGATTAGGAAGGAAGTAGAAAGTCCTTAAAGACTGAAAGATAAGAATAGTGGACTCTCTCGGATAATTGAATCGTCATCGTAGACAAGAAAGCTAGCTAGGTCGATAGGAGGCTCAGGCCACTCAAAGCTTCAACTGGCATAAGGTAGAAGGTGTAGTAGCTTGCCTTGAAGCTCAAAAATCAGACCATTCATCAGACAAAGGAGTAAGATCGCAGCTTTCATCTCCTGAAGTCATAAACAGGGCTAAATCCAATTAGATATCCATGGCTTTGCCGAGAGCTTTGCTTTTGTCCTTACCGCTCGCTCTGTCCCCTCTTAGATCTGCGAATGCTCTCTTTATCTTCGTGCAGGACGCGTAAGAGTGAATCGATCGAATTCCCGACACACCCCATCGAGTATTGCGTCAGAAAAGAGAAATGTTCTTCTTGCGACAGAAAGAACTAAGGATATCGGACTTGGGGCTATTAATGGGGGCCTTGAAACTTTCTTTGAATTCCTTTTCTCCCCTAGGCTCTTCTAGCCTATGCGTTCAGTCTCTTCAGATCTCAACCTTAGCAGCCGATCCTTTCAAAGCTGCTTTTTCAGAATGGGGACAATTCATACTGTCTGGGTCATCTATCTTCGCTGGCACGTGGGCTTAGCTCTCAGAAGGGAGGTAGCCCCGTCAAAGAGATTCTTTCGTTTCGCCGGTGGAATCGACCTTTACAAAATGGAAAATCTATCCTTTTGCCTCAGCCTCATACCATAGCAAAGCAAGGGGGTCGCTTAGTTTGACCTGGGTAAACCGATCGATAGAACAGAAACCTTTCCACCAGAATAAGGAGCAGCAGCAGAGATTCTCTCATCCTTGGAAATAGGATTTGAAGATATCTCTTCATGCTTGATCAGCGATGCAGCCTATTGAGAAATTATCATCCAAGCTTATCAGAGGTGGTCCAAGGCGTCCGGGCCATATCGAGAGGCAGCAAGAAGAGAATTTACGTAAAGCGAAGGCTTGAAAAAAGACTCAAACAAGTCGTTTTTGGCTATTATCAGGGGGTTTGGAAGAAGGAACGTCCTACCAGCCAGATGCTTCCGGGACTTCTCTTTCCTTGGGGATTAAGACTGGAGTCCGAACGAACACTTTTGCATGCAGAAGCGGTTCCAGACCTAATTGTAGAAAGAGACTCGAATGAAATAAGGCAAGCAGCGAAGGCTGCTATTTCCGAATCAGCAGAAGAATGAAGACCTGGGGCGCCCTGTCTAAAAAGCTATGTACGGTCTGCTGTTAAGACTCTCATTCCTCACCCTCGTCTATCGACTCAGCATAATTCTGAACCTTTTTCCGCTAAATCCATTCTGGTCATTCTTTCTAAGGAGAAGGTAAGGGCTCTTGGATTGCAGCATATACAATTCGATATTCTTTTTGCTTTATTACCGGCTTAGCCCAATGACGGACGGATGCCTTACTTTACCACAAAGAATGAGATTCAAAGCCAAATTCCCTACGCTTAGTAGGCGCTTGGTATTCAATGTTATGCTCTCCCTGGCCTGGTCCTTGAGAAAGAGTGCTCAATTCAGATACGGTTTCCTAGTCAGCTGACAGAAGGCACTGAAAGTGAATTCATTCCTAGCTAAGCTACAATTCATTAGGCAAGGGCGAAGCGAGACCGTAATTACATATATAGATAACTGCTCCTTCCCGCTACGCGCCTACTTAAGGCTTGAAGTCGAAGACCCCTGGAAAGAAGGAAGCTTACTAAGAAGTCTGTTTTGGGGTGTATAGCTCAGTTGGTAGAGCATTGGGCTTTTAACCTAATGGTCGCAGGTTCAAGCCCTGCTATACCCAGACCTTAGACTACACTATAGAGTATATAGTTAGTAAGGCTTTCCTCTCCCCGTTCCGTTCTACCGTCCAAACCGTATGGAGTATAGCCAAGCGGTAAGGCACCGGTTTTTGATATCGGCATGCAAAGGTTCGAATCCTTTTACTCCAGATTCCGATCGGATGGATCGAAGGCGCGAAGCGGGGCGGAACAAGCAGTAGTCTCAGTTAGGGCGAAGGCGATGGTCCCAGAGTGGTAGATACCCAAGTGACTACCTACAAATCAAGAATTTCTTTCTTCAAAGTGAATCCAATTCTTCTTCAAATGTTATGCGTCAAGCTTTTTCCCTACCTAAAGCCAAAGGATATAAAGTATCTATCGACTAGCCTAAGTGCAGACTCGCGTAAGACTTCGGGATTTCAGAATTCTTTTTCAATTGAGTTTAGTAGGCTATTTCCAGTTCTTATTCTTTTTATGTAGTCTCCGTAATCAAACTCAGTCTCACTTTCTTTCTCAACTTTCCTCTATCTTTGCTATTCAAGACTTAGGTTATCCTAATTTCTTTTTCGTGAGGAAAAAGGCAAATTCAATTGTTCGAGTCTATTTTGCTTTTTTCTCAGCTTCCTTATACGTCTGACTTTCTAAGTTTCAGATGCTCTCCGCTAAACTAAACATAAGAGGTCCCCAGCGAAAGCCATCACAGCTTTGAGAACAGATTTAGTAAGTACTAATAGAAATTCGAAATTGACTTATCTAGTTTTTACGGAAGGTATACTTGACTGACCCCAGTTCGACGGAGGAGAGACGGCGCCTGAGTACGAGAGGCTGCCGGCGCCCCGGACCCCCGATTGATCTGAAACGGCGGCTGGGTTGGTCTGGTACCCTGCCTCATAGCGAACAGTTTGACGTCGTGCAGTATGCTCTGCATGCATGGGAGTGGTAGAACCTGGGCCTGATTGGCCTACAGTAGAGGTGGGCTTAGACATAGTATTATGAGACTTTGGGCCACTGGTCACATTTTGGGCCCGACTTTTGGAGTTGCTAGAGACAGGCTTTGTTTGTGGACGTGAAGCTGATCCCTGCATGGGTGGAGCAGCCTCACGCTCCTCCGTCTGCGCGCCAACCTCTCCCCCCTCGGCGGTGCTGAAGAGTCAGGAGCGACTGGGGCGGGTTCAGCCGGTTCAGTAATTCGTTGATCCGTTACCATGTCATACCCCGCAGCCACTGCCGCCTGCACCGGAT